>JASGXE010006625.1:0-20206 GCA_030068105.1 Sinentomon sp. SZTP_YWyxl | reverse complement strand
CTCGACGGTGACCATGCGAACGGCTATCCTTTCCGAAACAAGTTGGAATTTTAGACTCGGGGCCCAATTCAGCAAGTCGCCAGTAAAATATTTCTTCCCGCTGAAAAAACTGCAGATGATATCGACCGATACCGATTTTGTGGACCTTCACACGAGGAAGTGTCAAGTGTTGTGGTGGTCTGGGAATCTGAGCATGCGACCACTCTAAGTATATAAGATTACGCCTATGACTACAAGCCTTTTGCTTCATGCATTATAATTTTCAGTTCTGCATTCGTAATTTTGGTAATTTACCCTGCTAAATCTAGGCAATTTTTTAAGAATCTCTTCATCATAACCTCCTCTCGGTTGCAGGAAAGGTGACACCTGAATAATCAACTTGTTGACACTTCTCCAAAAGGCTGCTTCCTCATTATTAAAACTGCGTGGACTTTTCGCAGCTCAACGGTAACAAATAATCCTGATTTGGTTGGAGTGCCTTCAACGTTTTGCCACATTAACAATGGCAAGCCCACCGAGAAATGTCGCCGTGTTACAGCAATCACGGCTCCAGAACGAGAATTTCTTGGAAAAGGGCCGGATCGGAAGGCCTTCCTGTTGAAAGTGAGCGACTACGACGATATCAAATTCAACAGCATGTCCGGGTACATGTTGAAGACCGCCTCTCAGCCTCACGTGCTTCAGCAACTGAATTCCCAACCAGGTCAGGGTCAGCAGCCTCAACAAATCAAGGGTCAAATGCCGCCACTCATCAAGAAGAGTCACATGACCTTTGTTGGCACGCAGACCAAGAAGTCTAGCTCTCACTCACCACATCCGGCGTCTGTTGCCAGGCGTAATGCAAGAGAACGAAACCGGGTTAAGCAGTCAACCTCGGTTTCGCATCCTCCGTCAGCACATACCCCTGGGACCGAATGGCAGGAAGATCAGCAAGGTGGAAACTTTGCGATGCGCTGTGGAATACATCAGGGGTTGAAGACCCTACTTGACGGACAGGATGACTTCAACCGCAAGACATTTATGCCATGGACTGTGAGTTCCGGCTCCGAAACTAGCGATAATGAGTGAAACCAAACCGGGACGCCATCTTCATCGATGAGGACAGCCCGGTCAAGCTTGAACAGCCCCAAACAAAGATATCCCCCACTATATCTCTTCCGGATGCTGGGTACTCTTCCCTGAAGATGTCCCCTTCGTACAGTGACCCACCGCTGACCCCGGATGTGGCATTCAACCTCGATTCTGAATCAGAATCAGATGAGATCGATGTGTCCAGCGTGAAGTCTGTATACGTCCAGGAGAACATTCAGAACCAAAGTCCAAGCAATCGAGCCTTTGCAATCTTGTCCAAGTTGTCGGGGGCTGACTCTCAAGAACTGCTGGACACGATTGCCTGGTGGCAGAACAACCATTCAAGATTAAGCTCATCTTGAAATAGGTAAGATCTATTTGTCCTTAAGTTTATGTATCACAACACTGTTTTTGGGTATAACAAAATCATGAAGAAAATGCAAAGTTACTTCACACTAAAATGACTTGGGTCTAAATGAAAAAAGGGGGATTTTGTGGCATTGCTGTCCAACTGCCCCGAAATGGGACAGGGTGGAGCATTTCGTAACAGTTCCAAAGATCTGCCGTCCACGTCTGCTATAGCATGTCATAAGTTCTGGACCTGATCTACGGTTTCCTTACGAAGTTTCTTTACTGAATCTGACCAAACCTGACCTGACCTGCCTACAATGCCTATGATTGATTGCGTCAATTCACTGCTTGCTATATTCGCCTGTTCACCCCAAATCACGTTCGCGAACCTGGCCTACTCAACGTGTACGAAAGTCTTTGGGACTGTAACCGAGCATTTATGAACACACTACGCACGTTCAAGATTTATATCAGCAAATACTTATGGTAGTACAAAATCTTGTTAACTTATTGAGAGCCCTTCGACGAAGCTCATCCAGAAATTGAATAGCCATCAGGACCTTATGGAGAAAAAACTTCTTTATTTTAGTCTCAATTCCATTTATGAATGCCCAGTCCAAGCGCTATAAACCTGTACTGACAGAGAGACGGAACCACATCTCTGAACAAAACCAGTAAAATGACGCCTTGATGGAGTCTGACAGATTGACAAGCGGGGATTGAAACCTGTTCGAGTCCTGGATGATGTGAAATACACGGACAATGTAGCTTGGCTGGCTCCCCACACGCTTTTCATAATGCTTTATTCGTATGACGCCAGTGGCAATGATGGTGCAGCGTTCAATATTATGATGTTCCCATGCGTCTTTTGTTTTAAGAACTTTAATTTCTATGAAAGGGAGTTGCGGACATGTTTTTGTGAAGGAGCAGCTTGTCGAAACAATGCAGTCCTCTTCTTCCACCCAAACCAAAAGTTCAGAAAACGAACTGGAAAATGGCCATCGGCTACATTTTCTTCTTTGTTTTGTTGCTGTCGAAATTTCGGTAGAAAATTTATCTCTCTTTTCAAAACGATCAAGTTTTTGTCGAAAGAGGGTGGCAAAACTCGATAACTTGTGTTCAATGTATAGGGAAAAACCAAACCGTTGAAAACTTTCTGATGAAACGGGGGAGAGGCAGTAATCTTTAATATGCACGATAAACACTGGACGCCAGATGTTTTCGACCAGGGGAGAAATTCTATAGAACACCCGGCCAATTCATGGGTCATCCAATATCATTTGAACGCGTCTCCGCTTCTCGTGTATCACAATTTTTGCGGCCCTTGATGTATCGAAATGGTAAAATGTGTAAGTCACAAAAATACGAGTAGAAGCATAAAATGAATTCAGGTATTCAAAGACTTTTGTCGGAATCTGTAGTTTGCCCGTACCAAATTTTACTTTGTCAGTGACCTTCAAGAAGTGCGATCTGCCGAAGAGCAAAAGTTTCTCAACGAATAAGATTGATGTACGAGATAGAATCAGAATGCAATCCTGTCAGATCTCCATCTGGAGCCCCTTCGAGATAGACGACGCAACCGGCGGCTTAAGATTTTTTCTGACCTTGTTTTCCAAAAATGCCCTATTCCGCTGCCGGACTGCTATCGCCTCAAACCAGTTCAACGTCGTTCCGACCACGGGCTTATTTTTTTTCGTATCCAACACCCAGGCACAATTTTCTCCTGAATGATTTTTCCCCAAAAACCATTAGAGTATGGAATTCCCTTGACGTTCTCTCTCCGTTGTTTTCGAAAGAGGTTCTGAGAGTAGATAAGACCCCTAAGTAGATAAGTTTGCCCACCAACATAGGTCTTCCCCCTCTTCGTTCAAAGATTGCGTATTTGATGTGGATGGGAGCGATTTCTCATGCGCTTTATGCAAACATTTTTTTCCTACTTAATTTCATGTTTCAGCGCTTTCGGTTGTTTTGTCTTTAACCTTGCTGATTAAGTTTTGTTTTTAATTTGTTTTTGACGATGTTGGTTACAACGGAACACTGTAGCGGAGTGCTCTCTGCCTCCAAAATTCTTTGGGGCAGTATTGAATCAAATTAAATTAAAAATTAAATTAAATTAAGATGTTCGGAGGAATTTGGGAGTATTTCTGGCCGTAATCAAACAATAAATTTCCTGAAGTTTCCCAATAGATACGTTATTTTCTTGGAAAATCCAGCAGTATAAAATTTATCTTTTATTTATCTTAAGATGAGGTATTTATCTCTTTAAAGATAAATTCGAAGATAAGCAAGAATTTTTGTTCGCATTTCCTTTCATCCACGCAATGCACGCTTGCGAAAGTTTTGGTTTAAAATTTGGGTTTGACCAAACCAAATTTGCCATTGTTTCACCGCAATTCGCACATCCAGAAGTGGATGGAATTGCATGAGCAGGCACCAAAGAATAATTTTGGGTTTGACCAAACACAAATCCACCGTTTTGTAGAGACAGAGATGGTTCAGGATGGAAAAATAAAACAGCAAGGATTAGATGATATGTAGATGCGACAAATGCGCGGGATGAATCTCCTCCAAAATCAATCGTGTGGTTTATCCATGACTCATTGCATTACCGAATAAAAATATGACTCCCAACAGATTGGGTTGAAAACCCTGAGTTAATGCTTTGGTTTGTCGATAGTTTAAAAGTTTAAAATGAGCGTATTTTGCTGTTTGTGTAAATCATGAACCACAAAGAATTTTGCTATGACAGTGTGCGCGGATTAAAAAAAAATAGGTTTATGATTGGCTTCTGCTTAGGCCCAGTACGTTCAAAGCCTTCTTGCAAAGACGGGAGGAAATCGCATTTTCTGCAAAGGCAATAAGTGAACATTTGGACCCCTTCATTTTGTATAAACGGATTTTCGACGTCTAATCCCAGAATTTTTCACGGTTTCTGAACGTCGCCTGCAAGAAGGGGGTTGGAATCACGTACCTATAGTTGTACACTGAAATGTTTACAAAGTAGTCGGCTTAAATTTGAAACGTTGCCAATGTTTTGAAAACTGTTCAGCGTCGATTCCCTTTCAAGGTTGCATTGATGAAGCAAGGATCACGCTGTAAATTATGCGGCTTCTGTTGGGAAGGAACCAGACAGTTATGCAGCCCGAAATGTGGTCAATTATTTATTAATATGGTATGATATGGTCAAGTCTGGTTTATATCAGCTTTGCCACTGGTGTCACTCATAAATCGGTCACCATCCTCTTCAGCAAATACTATCGAACTGGGGCTACGATAACGATATCCTTCAATTGTTTTAGCGCCAAAATATTTCTTCCCCAACATTGCCATCTTGCGCAGTTTGAGAAAAAACGACGTCAACTCTTGAGATTACATGTTCGAATGCTGCACCGCATCAGAGCAGATTTACGAATACATTCGAGAAGCTTATAGGTTGAGAGAATCATTTCCTTCTCTTGAATAAAAAACGCAACCAGGGCCATTGAACAACCATTCCTCTTGTTTGCCACGGGCATTTCGGAGTCGTCGCCCTGATGGCCGATCAAATTGGCAGAAACTTTCTGTGACATAAAGTGACCTTTGACTAAAGCGCATTGATGCCAGATGAGACAGCAAAGCATAAGACCTGAAAATTTGCCCTCCCACATCCTTTCGTGGCAATTTGCCTCCCACATCCTCACAGCTAATTTCCTTTGGCCTTGCAAGAACCACCATCTAAAAAAGTGGTCACCCCGAGTGGGGGGTTTCAGTGAATTGCTGGAGGCAATATACTTTTGAGAAAAACTCAACCCCTTACGTTTCAGAGAACTGCCATCAGCATGATTTTCTCGAACAGCATTTTGTTTCTAATCAATATATCGGGTAGATTCAATGTCCTCATGCATATCCGCTGCTTGTGATGGGGTTGTATAAGATAGGTGCTCTTTTTAATAAGGATGAAAATAATGTGCTCTACCTGTCTCAGCTTCTTTTGAATTCATCATGCAAGCATGCATCACGCGTATAACGTTCTTTGCTTGGAATTAATTCTATACCTACGAGCATAATCCGTGCAAAAAATCTAAAACAAAACTCAGCTTCTGCGTTATGCGTGTAATTTCTTTTTCACAAAAGAAGGGCGCAATTTTTATCTTGCACGCAGAAGCCTATTCTTTTCATGCTCAACGACGTTTTTTGCACTTGGGATACCCGCAGGCTGGGTATGCGAGCCTGCACAATTTTTCGATGAAGCGCAAGGAAACACATTTTTCAAAGGGCTGCATTTAAAAAACGTTAATTTATGGCCTCTGTGCGCAGTGCTCCAGGGGTAGAAAATCCGAAAACAAAAGTGGAATTACAAAGGGGTGAGCACAACGAAGGAATACAAAATTTTCCTGAAGCAAGCTCTGGCGTCTGACAAGCTATTCCAAGAAGTGTATCTCCCCGCACACTGGTGAGCAGTGGCGAATGATGCCATGGGTATTGAAAACTGCACTGTGCAAGGCGGTCGGGAAATATGTTTACGAAAGATTCCCGAGATAACCACGCATGGAAGAGTAAAGGGGTGGATGGGGTGAACAGACAAAAATTCTCGTCGGGATCCGAAAATATCGCAGATATTCCGCGGTGGATTCGCAGCCATTTTTGTTCAGGGGTGTATTTGCCTGGGGTGGGGAGCTGAAAGTCAGAATAAAGCCGGGGGATTTCATCCCCAGTACCCCCAACACTGTTGGATCTCATTTTAAACTGAAACAAAGACCCGAGGACAAAAATACCCTTGAAATAGATGGCTGCAAATCCACCGGAGAACATCTGCGATTTTAGGAACCCGGCGACATTTTTTTCTGTTCACCCCCTCCTCCCTCTATATACGGAGCCATTCTGAATACGCGGCCATAGGCGAGTTTTCAGACTTTTTAAAGCACGGCGCAATGTAATTGCCCATTCGCATGCGCCGCAAAACATTACATGAAGGAATGCATTTAACAGCGCTTACTTGATGGGGAATAACATTACCCCGTGCTTCAAAACCCTGACAAAAATCTCCCATGGCCCGCGTATTTTGAATGTTTGAGTATACTTTATTTCCATGGGTCAATCGGAAACGACCCCGAATGAAGTAATCGACACCCGAACGAGAAATATTTTGGAGGAGTCAAGCTCTTCTCCGCACAAGTCAGCTGTGGGAACAGTGGGAATTCTCATCCCTGCACCCTGGCCATCCCACGTTTCGATGGTAGCAGGGGGTTTCTCGAAAACGGAGCGTCGGAGCAAAAAAATACTGAACATTTTTTGCTCAGAAACACACCGCAGGATTCACAAAATAAACTTCTTTGGACATATTGCTGGGGATTTTAATCTTCCTGGTATTGACTGGAACAACTTATCCAATCTTGGGGTATCTGCAATTGAGTCTGAGTTCTTGAATTTAACTCAAGATGCTGGGTTGCTCCAACTGGTCCATGAACCTACTCGATATTCCAGGCAAGGCACCTCCAATACGCTTGATCTCTTTTTTATTAGTTTTGAAGCAGAAAGCAGCACTGTGAGGGTTGTTCCGGGGGTTGCAGAGGTACATGATGTAGGTAACCATTTCCTTGAACAGGCACTCTGCTACAAAAGTCTACATAATTCTATCATGGCATAGAAATATTCAGACTCGCCTCTGTCTTGCGAGAACCAACATAACCGGACAACTTGCTGCGAGTAATATTGCATCTCTCTCTGTGAACTCTACCAGTCCAAATCCTACATTGAGTTTTTCACCACCATCATTAACAATTGTCAAACCCGCAGTTCAGTCCCCAACTTCAACTGCTGACAACAGTGGCATGGTTTCATTGCCTATGGAAAGCTGTTCGAATTTGACAACGCGTTTACCAAATTTGCCAGTTTCTGATGCCAGCACTGACATTGTAGATGGCTCGCATTCTGATCCTCCCCTGTCGGGCATTACTGGCTCTCTAAAAATCGACCACAAAGTGATTTCCCATGATTTTATTAAAATGGCAGTTTTGAATTGCAGGTCGATTGTGAGTCTGGATAAACGCCTTGAGCTGTGTGAATTCCTGCATCAACACAATATCTCAGTTATTTTTCTAACGGAAACATGGCTCCACCCTGAGATATCTACCGCAGAAATTCTTCCCTCAAATTTTGCCACCTACAGAAAGGATAGGCATAAGAAACGTGGAGGTGGGGTAATTTTGGGTGTCAGAAATGACCTATCCAGCATCTCAGTTGAATCGGGCCTACCCCATGAGTCTGAGTTGGAAATTGTTTGGTGTTCTCTCAGTCTAAACAAGCACTGTAAAATCTTCCTTTCCAGTATTTACTTGCCACCTAATCTTTCTGCCAATTCCTTTCTCTTTGATGAACTGTACAACTCAATATCATTTCATGTTTCGCAGAATCGTAGAACCTTAATATGTGGCGACTTCAATTGCCCAAATTACTCTCCGCAGCAAAATGTTACCATTGGCTTGACCGCTAATGACCGTTTTGTTGAGAAAATTCTTGGTTCTTTCTCCCTTAGACAGCTTGTTTCTATACCAACTCGGGTCACAGATACTTGTGCAAACATTTTGGACTTAGCGATGATAAATTTTGAATCCCCGTCACCTGATGTTGAGGTGGTGCCAGGGTTGTCTGATCACGAATCCGTGCTCATGACCTTCAAGCCCGATAAGTGCACAAATCAAAACACCCGCAGTAAAAATGCAAAAGGGTCAGCTTCCTTTCCTGACTATTCCAATGTCAACTGGGCTTCTTTAAATGCGTCCCTTCTCACAAACCCTCTTTTTCTTGAAGTGAATATCATGAACAGGACTGTTAATGAAGTTTGGACAACAATTAAGGGTACCTTATTGGATTGTCTGAGTAGGATCCCAACGATAAGAATAAAAAAGAACAAAAATAAGTTCCCTTGGACCAACAAAAAGCTCGCAGGATTGTTTCGACGCAAAAGAAAAGCAAATGCCATTTTCAGGCGGAGCGGCCTTCCCCACGACAAAATTAAATTCATAAAGGCAAAAGATGAATGTGCCAAGCTGAACTCATTGCTATTTGATAGGTTTATTGCGAGATCTGTCGAAAGTGACACTCACGGGCTTTCTGGAGATATTTGAAATCACTGCGAACTGAAAATTCTTTGCCTCCCTTTGTGACTGCCGATGGATGTATTGTGCATGACTCCTCCTCTAAAGCCACCATGCTTAATGAATACTTTGCCAGTGTTTTTCAAGATGATATGCCTTCAGCTTCACCTCACCGCGATTTAGGTTTGCCTGCATCCTTTCCTGCTATTTCTTTTCCCGATATTCATATTGACAAAAGAGGCATCCTCAAGCTACTTTTGGGCATCAAACAACGAAAGCCTTCTGGGCCCGATATGATCCCGCCTCGACTCCTCAAGGAGTTAGCACCGTCTTTGTCTGCTGCCATAACCGCTCTCTTCAAATTAATTATTTCTCAAGGTGTAATACCAGACGATTGGAAAAAGGCCATTATCACACCAATACCCAAAAAGGGAGGTCGTGCAAACCAACCTGATGGTTATCGCCCTATTTCCTTGACGTGTGCTTGCTCCAAACTTTTTGAAAAAATTCTTTGCACACACATTCTGGGGTATTTAAACAGTATTGATTTTTTTCACCCAAATCAGTTTGGATTTCGGTCAAAGAGATCTTGTGAGGCACAGCTAGTTCTATTTGTAGATGAGGTTGCGAAGTCACTGGACCGAGCTGTGCCTGTGCACGCAGCTTTTCTTGATCTGACCAAAGCCTTTGATATGGTATCTCACTCGAAGCTTATCCAGAAACTTCGCACCTTAATGCTTCCCCAAAACATACTAGATGTCATTTCATCCTTTCTCAGTGGTAGGCACCAACAGGTTTCTGTCCAGGGTACTTTATCTGGTCTTGTTGGGGTTCGTTCTGGCGTTCCTCAGGGCAGTGTTTTAGGACCACTTCTCTTCCTCATATTCATCAATGACATCGTAGACAATACCACTTCATCAGCACGCCTTTTTGCTGACGACATAGTCATTTATAGGTCCATCACCTCATCTGTCGATAGTGATGCATTGCAGAATGACCTCCTGATTGTCGCTTCGTGGTGCGAGACATGGGGCATGCGTGTTAATGCCGACAAATCCAAGGTGGTTCTGTTTGGAGCTCACGGTCAAATGCAAGGCTTTTCCTATTCTATTTCAGGGCAGTGCATGGAAATAGTCCCCAACTTTAAATACCTAGGTGTAACCCTGACTCATGATATTTCGTGGACCCCTCACATCTCATCTGTCATTTCCAAGGCCAACTCAAAATTAGGCTACATCATCCGCAATCTTAAACTGGCTTCTGTGAAGCAAAAACGTCACGCCTACATTGCGCTGGTTTTACCGATTCTAGAATATGCCTGTGCGGTGTGGGATCCCTATAAGCGTTGTAATACTGACGCCCTTGAGGCAATCCAGAGAAGAGCCGCAAGGGCAATAACCCAGAAATACAGCAGAGAAATAAGCGTCACTGCAATATTGAAAGAACTTGATCTCCCCACACTAGAAAGTCGCCGTCGAATGCACCGGCTAAACTTCTTCAGAGACGTAATTGTAGGTGAAGTTGATTTTCCCCTTCCTGCTTCCTATTGTCTTAAAACCACCCAAAGGCGTACAGACAATGGCCTCAGCTTTGTTCTTCCCTTTTGCAAAAAAAATGTTTTTTTCCACTCGTTTTTTCCTCGAACCATTACCGACTGGAACGGCCTTCCCTCCAATTCTCCTATTTTATCAAATGCTATTGCTCGCGTGTCTCGCACCACGATCTTGACACCCATTGTTTGATTTTTTACGTCAATCATTGACTTGTTGTTTTAATCCCTTTTTCCAATCTCGCTTTTTACACTGACTTGACTATGCTCGCGTGTAATTTTTTTTTTTGTGTTGACTGTTTGTGTTTGTTACAGTGCCATGCCATTTGCTCACTGTTTTTGAATAAAATAATAATAAATAATAATAATAATAATAATAATACATTATGAAGCATTTCACACCAACTAAAAATCCAAATACTGCTCTTCTTCTCGTAAATACTGTAACTCCTGGTTGGTGCCAAGTTGCATATATCTGGTTTGTGTAGGTACACTGTGCAGTGCGCAGGATAACAAAAGGACAGTTTTTTAACCACCTAAAAACTTATTTTTGAAAAAGATGGTACGAGGTGCGTTTGGAAAAAAATCCGGAAGTGCTCTCCCATGGGCGCACGACACGGCATATTGCAATGAACTTGGTCCATCATGCAGCTCCACCCTTTGGTCCTTTATCTATGAAATTGCATCAATTTCCGACTAGCGGTTTCTTTTCTGTTAGCATTTGAATTCGGTCTCCTTTTTGACACTGGCCATTTAATTTTTCAAAGGAGAAACAAAGAGTGGTGGTGAACTGTTTCACTGCTCAAAGATGGTGCTGTGTGACATTCCTTAACAGCAGGCTGCTAGAAGTTTCTGGAGACTCTTCTCTTTCCAGCAGCAGTGTCTATTAACGTCCCGGAAAAATTAAGGCAGGATGGGACACGCTGCACCATGCAGAACGGTCCAGACGTCCAAAAAACAAACAACCACTCCAACAAACATTGCACAGGTGGAAGAAAAGGTTTTCACAGACTGAAGATTGATGGTGCAGGAGATAGCTGAGTCCTTATGCATAACGAAATAGGCTGTGCAACGAATTCTGGGCCAGGGCTTGAAAATGGCGAAGGTCAGTTTTCGAATGGGTGCCCCACCTTCTTGACGCAGCCAAAAACAGCATTGTCAGACAGAGAATTGGTGGTCTGCTGCCATTTTTTGGCTGTGTCGTCGGAGGGGGCATCCGGACCCCTCTGCATGGTGCACTGCGGAAAGAGAAGAGTCCCCACAAACTTGGAGCAGCCTGTTTGATGAATCTCAGACGGCTTCATCCTTGGACAGTGTAACATTTCGCCACCACTCTTTGTTCCTCTATTGAAAAATTCAAATGACCAGTGTCAAAATGAAACCAAATTCAAATGCTAACAGAAAAGAAACCACTAGGCGGAAATTCATGCAATTTCGTAAGCAAAGACCTAAAGGATGGAACTGTATGACATACCAAGTATATAGCAATATGTCGCTTGGTGCACCTGCGGGAGAACAATTCCATCTTTTTTTTCCAAACGCACCTCGTATTTAGCTGGTTCTGGCAAGACACGAGGCGAATGTGGTTGGTGAGTTTGCCAAAAGAGAGGATTGTGTAGCTAGTCCGTGATTCTTGTTCTTTGATGCATGGAATTCAAATAATTGATACATTTCATAAACCTTTAGCAATAACTGTCCATGCATATGACCTTGTGACAGACCTGTTTTTCATGCAGTTGTGATTGCTCACATGTTATAGGCTGTGTTTTCCATCGACTTTTTTCCTTTTTCAAATGCATGAAAAATCGACCCTTGTTCATTTCTTCCTCATCCCAAGAGAAAAGGGCTCGGTAGGCTTACCGTATGCCTAAATTGTTCTCTTTGTGCATCACTCACCCAATGGGGATTGAATGGGTCATTCTGTATACCAATGGATCTTTCTGTGGTTATGGAAATACTGTTCGTAGCCATTTTTGACATTATGAGGTGTGTGGAATCATAATCTGCACCTCAAATTTGATTTTTATTTTAGCCAAAGATTGCATTTTGGCTTCGTTCACATGTAAAATGCCATGCAGGTGCACTTACGAGTAATTTATCAAAAGCAAGGTTTTGAGTCTGTTCCATGAAACATCTCTGCAGTTGCAACAAATGGGTTATGTCGTTTATAAAGGGGAGGACATAATTGCACAACAGGGAAACATTTTCAGAAAAAGTTGTACTCTTAGCCGTGCAATTGTGTCCCCCTTTGGCTCCTGCAGACGGTACAGGGTGTGCTTTTTCTCTGTCGTGCAATTGCGTTCTCCTCAAACAGTTTTCTTTTGCATTTTCGTTGCTGTACGATTCGTTGCTATATACGATACTGCCTGCAATATTTTTCTCATTCTGTATCTCTAATTGCGGGCTGAGCAAATCATGGGGTTTCGTTGCTTTAAAGTCGCGCAGGGAGGTCAGGTTAGGTTAGATTGGGTTCAAGGTTAATTTTGCACTGCACAGTGAACCCTTTACCTGACCCAACCTAACGTAACCTAACACATGCAAACTTAACCTACCCCAACCAAACCTAACTTAACCTATCCAAACCGCCTAATCTATCCCAACCGACTGCCTACCCTCCAGAGAAAAGGCACACCCTGTGCTGTATGACAGTACCAAAGGGGGGACACAATTACAGGGCTTAGGGTATAGTGGCGGCGGAAAAACATTACTCATACATGTGTTTTTGCCATTTAACTGTGGCCTCCGAAACTTTTTTTTTCTTTCTTTTTACTCTTATGCATTTGGTAGAAATTAAAGTGCCAAATTGCAACGGTGCTTTCTAGTGGTGTCAGATTTTGATCTCGCTTGGTAATCTTTTTCCGCCGCCAGTATACTGATGTTTTCTGAAAATGTTTCCCTGTGACCATGCAATAATGTCCCCCCGTATAAATGACTTAACCCCAAAAAATTATCAACCCGTCCGCATATGAACACGATCAAGACAAGCTTACTGAGCATGCTTGTTGAGCTGCCAAGAGCATTCAATGAGTGCAAAACACGACAAGGATGATGGGCATCGAGATTCACCCAGAAACGAAGTGCATCTCTTCTGAAGAGAAACTGCACAAAAACACAAGACCAGTCGACAGGGCATGTTACCAGCATGCTCTGATGATGCAATGAAAAATCGACGACAGAGAACTGTTTTGATAGCCACTACATTCCCATAGGGGTCGGATAGAGGAGGTTACCCCATCTGGCCACGAAGGCCAGTGGGTCCCCTTGCCACGAAGACCACTTGTGATACACACATAATAGGGTAACTTAGGGTTATGTCGTTTCAAGGGTTATGTCGTCGACACAATTGCACGATAGCTGGGAAACAATTTCAGAAAATAGCTGTTCTCTGAGCCGTGCACTTGTGTCCCCCTTTGCACCATCAGACGGTTCAGGGTGTTCCTTTTCGATGTGTTACGCAATTGCGCACCTCTCTGGCATCAACAAACGGTTTTCTTTTTGTATTTTCCTTGTTCCTGCTTTGTTTTTGTTTCTTTTGTTCCTGCAGACTGAGTCGTTCAAGTTGCTCTAGCCCTGACCAACTTCCAGGCCAGAAATCACCGATTTGTTTGTCATTCCTTATTTCTTTATCCTTTTTTAGGAAGCCACGCCAAATTTGGGTGTAAAAGGACCATTTTTCATTTCTGCGTGGAGATTCTTTTAAAGCCATCTGGAAACTGCACTTTGATGCATTTGCACCGATTCCATTTTTGCTCAATGTCTGGTTTTTCTCATCTTTCGTGAGTCAAGGCTGCAAACAGCTTTCACCGCTCGAAATCTCTCCCGGAATAGCATACACAAGTTCTATCAACATCTTTCCGTGAAAGATTTCGAGCGGTGAAAGCTGTTTGCAGCCTTGACTCACGAAAGATGAGAAAAGCAGACATTGAGCAAAAATGGAATCGGTGCAAATGCATCAAAGTGCAGTTTCCAGATGGCTTTAAAAGAATCTCCACGCTGGAATGAAAAATGGTCCTTTTACACCCAAATTTGACGTGGCTTCCTAAAAAGGATATGGAAGTAAGGAATGAGAAACAAATCGGTGATTTCTGGCCTGGAAGTTGGTCAGGGCTAGAGCAACTTGAACGACCCTCGTAACTTCACCAATCCTGAGCTAACCGACTACCCGACAGAAACGGAACACCCTGTGCCGCATGCTGGCTCTAAATGGAGGACAATTGCACGGCCAAGAGCACAGCTTTTTTCTGAAAATCATTCCCCGCGATCATGCAATTGTGCCCCCCTTATAAATGACTTAACCCGTAACTTGATATCATGCTATGTTATTTTCTGCAAACGGGAAGCACATGGCAGCAATGATCAATGGCAATGGAGAAAGAATAGGTACCCGTGGTTTGCTGCTGGCCTGGTGTGCTGCTGGCCCAGCTCCTTTTTTTTAACTGGTTAGGCATGTATGAACGTGCCAGACAACGAACTGTGCCAGAATTGTCATCTACCACGAAAGGAATTCCAGTTGTCTTGTGCGTGAAACTAATATTTATTTTGTTACTCTTAAAATAATGAAGCTTTTTCTTTTAACATTGCAAATGGAATCTAACTGAAGAATGAAAACTGCATGCTTGCTTGCCAGTTTTGAAGTTTTGGTTGCAGTTTTATTGCTCTGGTAGTGGCAGGAGAAGGTTCCCTTGGTTGAAATTTATTTGGAAATTCAAATAAAATCCTTTCAAAAATTTATTTCAGCATTTCTTATTTTTTGATATTACTCGTAAGTCTTGAAATTCGTCGAGTCGGTACCGGCATGTTTGATGTTTTAGTTTGGGTTCCTTGACAAGTTTCGTTCAAATCATGAGAATTAGAGATTATTTTCCGAGATGCTCAATTTTTCCAGAAGCTCAAGGTACCTCATAAATTTCGCATAAATCTCATACCATTCATTTCAAAATCTCACGAAAGGTAATGCTTGCATCTCATGAGATTTGTTCGTGTGAAAATATCATGGGATTTCAAAAATCTCATTCCCTTATATATGAGATTCTCATGAAGTTCATGATTTTTCTGAGAATTCTCATGACTTTGATTTTCTCATGAGCTACCTCATCATTTTCCAGAAAAATCTCATTCCACTCCTTTCCAAATCTCATTCCTTTTTCTCGCGTCTCATGAGATCTGGACATGAACCTCATGCCATTTTATTGCTTTCCTCATGCGATTTCTAAAAATATCTCACGAGATTCATCGAAAACTCTCATTCCCTACATCTGAGAATTCTCATGAGGTGCATATGGACTTCTCAGGAGGTTTTTTTCTGAGAAATCTCATGACGTTTTCCTCTGTGAAATCTTATGAAATTTTCCTCTGAGAAATCTCATGAAGTTTTCCTCTGTGAAATCTCATGAAATTTTCCTCTGAGAAATCTCATGAAGTTTTCCAATGAGAAATCTCATGAAGTTTTCCTCTGAGAAATCTCATGAAGTTTTCCTCTGAGAAATCTCATGAAGTTTTCCTCTGAGAAATCTCATGACGTTTTCCTCTGTGAAATCTTATGAAATTTTCCTCTGAGAAATCTCATGAAGTTTTCCTCTGTGAAATCTCATGAAATTTTCCTCTGAGAAATCTCATGAAGTTTTCCAATGAGAAATCTCATGAAGTTTTCCTCTGAGAAATCTCATGAAGTTTTCCTCTGAGAAATCTCATGAAGGTTTCCTATGAGAAATCTCATGAAGTTTTCCTCTGAGAAATCTCATGAAGTTCACAGAAACATCTCATGAACTTTTCTTCTGAGAAATCTCATGAAGTTCATTCAGATTTCTCATGAAGTTTTCTTCTGGGAAATCTCATGATGTTCACCTGAATTTCTCATGAACTTTTTTGCCTGAAAATTCTCATGAAGATCATTCAGACTTCTCATACAATTCTCTCCTCATGAGAATTCTCATTGCAAGAACTCATGCCGTTCTTTCTCACATAATTCTCATTACATTTTCTTGTGTGAAATTCAATACCTGCCCATACTTGTACAATCCAACTCATGAGACTTCGTATGAGATATGAAATAGATTCAACAGAACTTCTCATCAGATTTGAAAGAAAAACACATTTTTCATGAGGTAGAAATCAACTCATCGTGGTTTATCTCATGAGGAAATGTCATGAGGAATTGGGTCTTATGAATTTTTCAAAAACTCACGAAGTTTCCGGAATCTCATGAGGTTTGAGCGATCTCATGAGACCCAATTCCTCATGACATTTCCTCATGAGATTTTTTCAAAAACTCATGAGAGTTTTTTTTGACGGGAACTAACCTAACCAAACGTAAACTATCCTGCATCGGAACAGTCAGATGCATCGGAAGCGTCCGATGCGAGGAATGCAACCTAACTTGCTCCGATGCATCCTGACCTGCATCATGTGCGTCGGATGCAGGTCAGCATCTGTATCGGAGGCATTGAAAGCAAAGTTCAACCAAAATGACTACCCAATGTGATGCGAACTTTTGCAATTCGACCTTTTGTAATTTCGACCATTTGAAGGACTACCAAATGTAATGCGACGTTTTGTAATTCGACCTTTTGTAACTTCGACCATTTGAACGACTACCATATGTAATGCGACGTTTTGAAGGACTACCAAATGTAATTCGACGTTTTGTAATTCGACCAACTGTACGGTCCCCGGCCTGGGTATTCAGAATGGCTCCGTAAGAAGATAGCACTATTTGAATTTGAAAAAAGAAACCGATTTATAATTTGGAAATCCGTTGCTCTTCGGACTTCGAAGGGGAGCGCAAGCTTTTCAAAAATGGTCTGCTGTTTCGCATTTGGATCGTCAACGGGAACAGTTTCCGTCTGAGGGAACAAGGGTGTTTGACCTTTCGTGTGCCTTGGATACGTTTGCTGTTTTTGTTTCCTCCAGTTCCTTGTGATATGAATCCTTCAAGCGACAAATAGTCGCGGAAGAAGAAAAAGACACCGAAAGGGAAAGTTCGCAGATTGCTGCTGGTGCATCCTGTCAGAAACAGCCCCCTGTTTGCTATGAAGCCTGCCAGTTTGGCCGAACGAAAGCACCGACGCAAGAGATTGCATCCGTTTGTGGAGTTTTGGATATGCATTTTTTGCCTGGAGGTTTCTTCTGTGGTAGTCTCATTCGCTTCTGTCTCCAAAATAGTATCTTGCAGCTGTCGAGGAAAGCCTGGAGCAAGTCAAAAGCTCCATTGTGAGCCTGACGAAGGTATACGGAGAGAAATTTAAAACTATTTCCAATGATATATAGGGCTGATCCAACTGGCTTCCAGCTCCATCGCCAGTTACGTCCAATTGGGTTTATGTAGTTTATACGAGGGGACTATGCAAAACGGGGGGACAATGCAACTCAACAAACCGGACAATTCAACTCAATATGCTGCCGTGCCGGACAATACAACTCAATGTGGCGGACAATCCAGCTCAACGAACCGGACAATCCAACTCAGAGCCGCACACCCTCCGAACAGGGTGGTTACTTTTTGAAATAAAAGTTTTATTTTTACTTTTTATTTTTTTAATCATGTTCAGTCATATTAGGTATCAAATTTGGGTTGGTCATTTGTTGAAATTCTGGGAATACATAAAGGAATTTATTCAAAATTCAAGTCATAAAAAATTCAAACATGGAAATTTTAAAGAGAACAATAAACTGGTCCTTCAACGGCTTCATCTCCATGGACATCTGGTCCTTCAACGGCTTCATCTCCATTGACAACTGGTCCTTCAACGGCCTCGTGTCCATTGACAACTGGTCCTTCAACGGCTTCATCTCCATGGACATCTGGTCCTTCAACGGCTTCATCTCAATTGACAACTGGTCCTTCAACGGCGTCGTGTCCATTGACAACTGGTCCTTCAACGGCTTTATCTCCATGGACATCTGGTCTTTCAACGGCTTCATCTCCATTGACATCTGGTCCTTCAACGGCCTAGTGTCCATTGGCGACATCTGTCTTTTGACGGTCTGCACAAACTGGGCACTTTTTCATAAGCTGGATGACATCCAAACGTATATTGGCCAATAGTAACATTTGGATAATCTATTAAATCTGAAATCAATCACAAATAAACGGTATAAAAGATGCAACAGATAATTGGGCCGACGAAAGGAAGACTATTTTCGTGAATTTCATTGTTTGAACTGAAATTCCAGAATTTCAGTAAGTTTTTCAGAAAATTTGATAGAACAAAAAAGATGCGGAATCAAAAGTTCACTATGGAAACATCAAAAGCGAAAATTTTTGTCTTGGCCTAGTCTTCCTATCGTCGGCCCAATTGAACAAGAGGTAAAAGGATAGAAAAAGGTAAAGCAGGTAAAATGGTGATATCGTAAAAGGAATGTCGGGCCATCCAACTCCAAAGCCAACGGTTAATCAGAAATGTACAAGTTTCAAGTAACGTAGCAGAGATTCCACTGTGTTTCCCATCTTTTTGACGTGGACTCGGTCAAACTCCTCTTGCATGTCCGATGTCAGCACCACTTCCTTATCAGACAATCTTCTGGTCCCACAACATCTCAATTTGAGGCTATCTAGGAAGTAGAGATTGCAATTCCGCCTGAAACATCGTTTTTGATCTTTTTTCTGCACGTGATGAGGGTAAATGCCGGCCTCAATGTAATTACAAATCCTGCGATATACGAGTACTTCAATCACCATAATTGGCTGAGCGAAGCGAAGCCTCTGATTCTTTGGCTGAGCGAGCGAAGCCTCTGATTCTACTTTTTGCGCTTGCTAGCAGAGAGTTTTGTGTTTCAGAACGCAAATTTCGGTCAAACGTTTCTCAGGCTTATACTCATCACACAAACACGCAAATGGGCTCGTTAGATTCCTGTATCTTTCGTGCAATCAACCTCCCCTTTTGGTTCTGAACCATAAAGGGGTTTTGACGCTGCGACTCTTTTTATGGGGCAACTCCCAAAATTTATCGTTAGCTCACTTTTCGCTGTTCTCTCTTCGTGCATATTGCAGAAACATTGTTTGGGCTGGTGAAGTTGTTTGTTGGACCGGATGTGGTATCCATTGGGCTACTTTCACGCACAAATAGCATCCTTTCTGTTCATCCCCTTAACCCCAAAATGTACCCTAAAATATCAATTATTTCCCATTTCATTTGAGCGCATAGAAATGATAAGACTGGGGAATTTATTTATTGAGTGAGACAGGATATTTATGGGTCCACACTATCGGAATAAATACCTTCGTTTTTCATCTATCCCTTTACCCCAAAAAGTAGCCCAAAGTATCAACTGCTTTCTGCACTGCAGCGGTGGAAATGATTGGACTAGTGAATTTTATCATTGGGTATCATGGTGTTTGTATTGTGAGTCTTTAGCGCATTAGCAGCTCCATGTCTGACCAGCCCCAATACCCCAAATTCTACCCCAAATACTACCCCAAATACTGCCCACTTCACAACATGAGTGGAAATGATAGGGCTGGCGAATTTGTTGATAGAGAAATCAACGTATCTATTGGTCTACTTTATCTCCCAAATGTAGCTTAATTTCTAACTACTGACCACCCCCATAACCCCATAAAAGTACCCCTAAGTATCGAATGCCCGTGTCATTAGAGCGGTGACAATGAAGGATTGGCGAATTAATTTATTGGGCTGGATAGGAAACTCATTTATCGGACAAATAGCTTTGTTTCTGATGTCCCCCAAATTAATGTCCCCCAAAGTAGCAACAGCTTACTTTACTGCGGCTGTAGAAAAGATAGGGTTGGAGAAGTTGTTGTTCATCACGAATCAAAAGGGGTTGTTCATTATACGTATCATGTATTGGGCTACTTTGGGAATGGGAAAATTCGTGTGTGGCCAACCCTAACCCCAATATTTAGTAATACCCCAAAGTATCCAATGGCCACTTCACAACAGCGGTGGAATGATAGGGCTGATGCATTTGTTGAGAGCTATTAGAAATTTATTGGTCTACTTTATCATCCAAATAGCTTCGTTTCTAATCGCTGACCATCTCCTTGACCGCAAGATTATCCCAAAAGTATCCAATACCCATTTCACTGAAGCAGTCGAAATGATAGGCCTGACGAATTTATTTATTGAACTAGGTAGTATTTATGTATTTATTGGTCAACTTTATCCCACAACTGGCTTCCTTTCTGATCATATCTCTCATT
>JASGXE010006624.1:0-20928 GCA_030068105.1 Sinentomon sp. SZTP_YWyxl | reverse complement strand
AAGGGAAACGCGTTTCGCTCGAATGTATATTTTGTCTTAGCAGACGACGCATTCGCGTGTCTGCAAAAACAAAACTAATTTCGAGATGATACGAGATGATGATTCCGAGATGATACGAGATGATGATACGAGATGATGATACGAGATGATGATTCCGAGATGATACGAGATGATTGATTCCGAGATGATACGAGATGATGATTTCACGAGATGATACAACATGATGATTTCACGTGATGATGATTTCGAGATGGTAGAGATGATGATTCCGAGATGATTTCAATTCTTTCCTTTTGTTTTGTCAGTGGCAATCATCATCTCCCATCAACCCCCATAAATGCAACGTCTATTTGCAAAGAACGACAATCTCTCCCATATACCCCATGTGTATGTATCATCTTCTATTTCATACCCTGTACATCTTTCCCCGAAAGGTGGTTTAACAAGTGAATCCACTGCGACTATCCGCTTGAGGAAGGCGCAAATCGCTGTCCATTCACTTTATCCTGCTAAATGCATGAATTACTGAAATATTTCCAGTTATTGT
This sequence comes from Sinentomon sp. SZTP_YWyxl, assembly GCA_030068105.1. NCBI lineage: Eukaryota > Metazoa > Arthropoda > Protura > Sinentomata > Sinentomidae > Sinentomon > Sinentomon sp. SZTP_YWyxl. The sequence continues at coordinate 20,381 of JASGXE010006624.1, read as the reverse complement.
TCCAAGCCGAAGAGCGGTTGGAACTTACTTGTACAGTACGTTGCAAAAAACCTGTTTAATACACAGGGGAATGGGAAATGTTGATTTCCATTTGAAAAATACTTGTTACACATATGGAGACGTAATGGAAGAAGGTTATTTCCTTTTGCAAAAGACTTGGATATATGTTACAAGTATTTTGCATATAACCTTCCGGTCAATAAGCAATTTGGTACCAAACATTTTTCCATTTTAGTGGGTTTCACCCGCGTTTTGAATGGCCTTGGCCAGATGATGTGGCGATCATACGCCATACAGGCTTCCGTTTCCGGCGGAAATAATTGCACATATTGAAATAACCTTCATATTCGGCGGCACTCATCAAAGGCTTGTTTTTGCTTTTGTGAGATTTTACCGCCGTTGTTTCAAGCGTTTCCGTTCCAGGAAAAAGACAAACTGAAGAAGTTTGCTCAGCAGGACCACATACAAGGTCTCTGCAGGTTTCCTGGAATTCTTGGGAAACCGTCGCAATTGTGTCGGTCGTTTTCATTCTCAGTTCCGGTCAAATTCATATAAAAAGTAAGAGTTTGAGCTCTTGACGTTTTTTCCGACCTGTCATTCCAACTTTGGTGCGTGTCTGAAGCACTTGTTCCTGCTCGAAAGAGACAACCTGTGTTTTTTTCTTCGCCTTTCATTTGGTGAAAAGTGACTGTTTCTGTAAAAACTCCTGGATCAAAAAGGAGGTAAGTCAGTGTTGCAAGTGGGAGTTAGATATTGCTAATTAACCCAAGTTGCAAACTTCCATTTGACTTGAGAAGATATCAAGATCAGAATCAAGGAAAAGATGACGTTTTTGTGGGATTCTGACCTGACTTCTCAAGAGGTTTTTACAAGAAACATGTAAATTTTCTGGAAATCATCTCAGACTTTTCCATGGGTTTTAGATCTCACAGAAGAATTTGTGAATTATACAATTTCTCACAATGCAAACTTTACATTGTTTACTGTTGAAATTGTACCCAAACAAAATAGTTTTAGTTTTTTTTGCTGTCATTGTTTGGCATCTATTTGTTCTCATTGTTGAATTCCTGGAGAAACTATTCACGCCTCATTCAACATTCAGAATTTCTGATTTGCACATATTCGTATCCACCATGGGCCTAAGCCATCTTCAACATTCTTGACATTTGTGCAAAACTGTGAGGTTTCCACAACACTGATATCTTCTCAGAATCCAATATTGATCTTCCTTGGGATTGACAAATGAGAGCATTATTATTTTTTGTTGTGGGAAATGTTTTGAGTGATTCTGAAATACGTCTTGAGACATGGGTGGTTGTCACAAGTGTGAAATCCCCGATATTTTCTTCCAGTTTCTGAAGAGTCACACTTTCCTGATGAGTATCACGGTTCTTTGATAAACCATTCCTTGGACGAGCCAGCCTCAAAGTCAGGAGAGAAAAATCCTGATAGCTCTCGTCGAAGTTTTCAAGAGGCAGGTTGTTCAGACTGGGTCTCATTAACTCTGGGACAATAAAGACTGGGACTCAGAAAATCCCGAGAGTCTGGTAACAATAACCGGCCAACTGCCAAAAATGATTTCCCTGAAAATCGCCAGACCAGGCTCAACACCAATGCTAATGAACGGACGGATGATCGCAGGCCAAAGCGAAGTCAAGACCCTTCCAATGAAATTCGTTGCACTTTTTGCAACAGAAAATTTCACACGGAATCGACTTGTTTCTGGAAGGAACGATTTGAAAACAGAAATCAAAATCGCAATGACGATCGAGAAATGTTTGACCGCCCACCGAGGCGTGAACAGTTTTCTCCCAGAAACAGGAACGATAGTGTGCCACAAAATTCAGGCCGACGAAATGAGAGGTTTTCAGATAGGCAGACACGAAATGCTTACAATCAAACCCAAAATAACGTCCAGCCTGAAGGCAATACTCGGCGCAGGTCAAACGAGAGGCACAATAATTCAGGTGAGAGACGTTCACAGCAAGTGAACGCAGCCATTCAAACAAGTTCAGGGTCAACCGCGGGAAACGGTCTTCGGATCGAATCTCAGTAGGCGGATTTGAATCCGAATTTGTGTCGCCTGCGAATCAGAAAATTGTGTACATAGAAAATGCAATCATTAATAAGAAAGAATCTGGTACTTTGAAACCTGATACCGCTTTTGTCAATTTTTTTCCAACCGCAACAGAAACTTCCGACGAAGCAGAAGGCCCGAAGGACGCCGTCTCCTCCGACTGGTGTCGACGAGAATCGAGTCAGCATTCGCCGTCTTCCCTCGATGGATCAGCTGTTTCATCGTGGGGACCAGCTTCGATTGCATCCGGAAAAACAGGTTGTACCAAAAGTTCCTTTTCTTACATTTCTATTTGTTCAAGAGCGAGTCTTGAAAAGTTTTACCCTGGAATCCCCTTGAAAGTGGGAAATCAGTGGGTCATTGGACTTGCCGATTCGGGAGCTCCCATTTCACTAATCAGTGAAGGATTTTTCAGGTCCTCAGGTCTCAAACATCACATTTACCCAACAAAAATACGCATCTCAACAGCCGTTGATGAACCAGTAAACTTCTATGGTTTCATTTGTGTGAAGCTAAAAATAGGAGGGTTTTCTCAGCGCACAAAGCTGTATGTTGTTCGGGATTTAGTGATGGACCTTATCCTGGGCCTGGATCTTTTGCGATCCTTCGATGTGAAACTGGACTTCCGAACGGAAATGTTTTCAGTCAAGGGATGTTCTTTTCCTTTTCAAAAGCTGACCATGTCTGATTCTGGAATATCACCCTGCACTATTGAAGTTCACAATGAGGATTTACCTCCTGAGTCAACATTGGTGTTAGGGAAACCAGAAAAACATGTATACAAGTCAGAGAACTTCGTTGTGAAGGAAAATTTTGATGCTATTACAATTGATAGTTTTCTTTCCAATGAAACTGAACTTGAACAGGATGATTGGGAAAGCGAACTTTTCAAGGACATTGAGTTTGGTTCAAACCTGACACCTGAACAGGTAATTCAATATCGAAACCTTATAATTTCAAATAAGGAGCTTTTTCGTAAAAAAGTCGGTTACGTCACGGAACATAATTTTCAAATTCACTTGAGTGATTATTCTCCGTTGAAGTGCAAGCCGTACAATCTTCCTCCTCACAAAGAAGAAATTATGGAATCCATTGTTGCAAAAATGGAAGCGGAAGGAGTGATTAAGAAAGGATTTTCACCTTGGGTCAGTCCATGCTTACTTATTCCAAAGAAGCGCAATAACGCTTATAGGTTAGTGGTAGACCTGAGGAAAATCAATGAAAGGGTTGTTCCAATCCATCAACCATTGCGAACTGCGGAATCAATCCACAGGAAAATTGGAGACAACTCAGTTTTTGCAGTTTTAGATATCCGAGATGCGTTCCATTCAATTGTCCTGAAGGATGAAAGGTCAAAACGCATTGTTTCATTTTGCACAGAAAAAGGCACCTACATTTTTCAGCGACTTCCGCAAGGTTTACTCACGTCTGCACAGGCGTTCAATCAAATCATTCAAACCGCGTTATTGCCGCACTCAGCATACTGTGAAGCATTTTTGGATGACCTCGTTTGCTGGGCAGAAAACGCAGATGTTTTGAGGGAAAGGCTTGCAGCCATTTTCCAAACCTTGCTAGAAAAGGGATTTACGCTGAATGAAAAGTGCAAATTGGCTGTGTCAACATTTAAATATCTTGGTAACATCATTTCGAATGGCAAACGTTATGCTGATCCCGAAAAAGTCGATTGCATTTTGTCCATTCAGGCACCCAAGACTCTTAAAGAGTTATACAGCCTTTTGGGTATGATTTCCTGGTTGAGCAGTTTCATACCGCTTCTCTCCCATTGTCTGCGCCACTGAATGACCTCAAAAAAGGCAAACCGACTGCGCTCAACTGGACGAATGAGGCGGAAGCTGCGCTCCAACAGGTTAAAAAGGTCATTGCTCTCAAGGTTGCTCTGTCTTTTGTTCATCCGGACAGAGATTTTGTAGTGATTACCGACGCAAGTGACTCAGCGTTTGGTGCTGTTTTGGCTCAAGTGGATTCTCAAGGAAAACTTTATCCTATCCGTTTTTGGTCGAAATCATTTTCGCGTCATCAAAGGTCATGGCATTCAAACAAAAAGGAGGCATACGGTCTCATTATTGCTCTGGAAACCTTTGGTCCCTATTTCGGAGGGCGAAAGATTCTCGCTTTAACGGATAATTCAGCGCTCTCGTTTTTGAAGACCGCAAGGTTCAGTACTGGCATCTTGAGTAGGTGGTTAGCTCGATTGTGTCAGTACAATGTCACCATACGTCATATAAAAGGGAAGGACAATAAAATTTGTGATTTTCTCAGTCGTGTGGCGCTTCTATCAGAACCTGATGTCAAACTTTCTGATCTGTACGATGAGCAAACAAAAACCATCCTTGATCCCACCTTGCCACCAAACTTGCTGGAGGAAGAAAATGGTCTGACTCAATCAGGCATCAAAGAAATGATCGATGCTCTTCCAAATCATTCGGAAGGCAATCGTTCACATGTTCCAAAGAGGTGGGATGCTCACGATGAGGAGCACTTCCATGTCGCCATGCTTTTTGAAACACCTTGCAGATATACAGTGTTTGTGCATGGTGTGAAAACTGATAGGGAGATGCAAGAGTACATGGGTTGTCCGTTGTCGGCAATTAAACGTGAACAGGAAAAAGATGCATTCTGTCAGAAAGTTTTAAAGCATCTGAAAAATCACGTGGCCGAATCTTCGGACGAAACCTCTTCCGTTTCCCAGAAATTAGATAAGTATATTTCCAGGTTGCTGCCGGATTTTACCGAGATCAACGGAGTCCTTTACATAAAAAGGCCAAAGGTCGGATCGGTGATCTGGATACCAACTGGGTTTGTGAAACGGTTTGTAATGTCTTTTCATTCCAGTCAGTCCATGTGTCACATTGGTTGGCGAAAAATACTGGAAAAACTTAAGCCCATCGTTTATTGGGAAAAGATGGCCCGTGATTGTCGTATCATTGTTTCCTGTTGCAAAAATTGTCAACTAGCTAAGATTTCGACAATTAAACCGTACGCGGTTAAGGACTTGACAAACGACACCCGTCTTGTTGCCAATGTTTGGGCCATTGACTGCATGCATTGTGCTGTGGGTAAGGGCAACTTTAAACAATTGTTGGTTTGCATTGAGACTTACTCCAAATTTTGTGTCTTAACTCCGGTCAACACATTCAATGCACAAGTTCTCAAAAAGGTCTTGGAGGAAAAGATCTGCAATGTTTTTGGCAATCCCGTTGCAATTGTGCTTGATCAGTTGTCTGTTCACAAATCAGACAGTTTCAAAAGTTGGTGCAAGTCTCGTGCATAGAACCAATCTATACCATGCCTTACCATCATTCAAGCAATAGTTGTGAGAGACATTTAGCGTCAATCAGAGGCATTTTGCGAGCTCTGGTAGCTGATCACCAGCATGACTGGGTTTTTCAGATAGGTCATATCCAACTCTGTTTGAACTCGTCCATTGTGGATACCGTGCAAATGTCTCCCGCAAAGATCTTTTTGGGTCGTGACATTTTAACTCCACAAGACCTGATGCTTTTGAACCCAGAAAACATTCAATCCTTGCCTGTGGACGAGCAAGTTATTGCCGAAAAGAAACAGGAAATCTGGGAGCATGTTAAAGTGCAAGTGGAGAAATGTCGCGAGAAAAACGCCAAATATTTTGAACGGAAATTCCAAGAATGTTCTTTGCAAGTAGGAGACATTGTCAAAGTGAAGTTGTTTCCGCAATCCAAAAAGGTCGAAAACATAAACAAGAAAATGTGTTTTCAATATGCTGGACCTTTCATCATTGTGCATATCGACCAACGATCCAACGTCTGTTTAAAGCCTTGGAAAGCTGAGGGGAAAACATGCAAGGTTTCTATGGACAGGGTGTTCCCATACAGAACTCTCCCCGGCTGTGAAAAACATAATCTGGCACACAGCCGTTACTCTTGCATCTCTTTTCAGGTAAAAGGTGACGACGTTGACTCGAATTCTCCTCAAGTCGATCAGGTCGGTGGTGGCGGAGTCCCGACGGCTTTGGCGTCGGAGGGCAAGGACATTCTCGAGTCCCAATCGCAATCCAGCGTTCAGCCACATTCTGACGGTGCTTCCGATTGTAAGTGTACTGTTTTGCCAATAGAGTCTGTTGAGGAAAGGCGCTACAATCTGCGACCCAGACGGGCAGATCGCAAGCCGAACTATATAGCCTGAGGTGTTCGATCTTCGGGGTGAGGAGGTTTGCGGAGAGTTAATCGGGTGGTGTCGCTGAAGGTCCGCGGGGACCTCCCTTTCTGCGCAATCTACGTTTGGGGTAGCAGAGAGAGGCGACCGTGGACCGGAAGCACCTACTGCCCGTTTGCTCCCGCGACCTTTCCTTCCTGAATCCCGACCCATATTCAGGCTGGCACTGCTGTCTGTCACTTCCTCGACTGATTCATCGATTGCGCTAGGCTACGGTTCAAGGTCCAACGGCATTGTCGTGACTCGGACTCAAATTGCCATGATTTAATTTGCGATAGTTATCTTTTTCGCCAGTTTATCAATTGCAAAAGGCAATATTAATCTGTTCTCCATCCTTTGGTCAACAATTTCATCTTTCCAAGAAATTCGTTTTTTCACGTAATTCTCTTTCGCGCTACTCAGATTGTCTCCTTTCCTTGTTTAATTTAATGTGAGTTTTTGAATGGCAAAAATTTTATTGTTCCGATTCAATACGAGAGTGCTAATGTTCACTTTCATGTTGATTACGTTTTCCATGTGATTTTATTCCATGCTTAACGCAAGTGATATTCGTTTTCTTCTTTTTTTTGCAAAGCTGGTGGTGAAACCATTGGCAGTGTCTTTTAAGTTCATTGTCGCGTGTGACTTGAGCTTTTCTGCTTCTCACATTATTATTTTTATCACCTTGCTTTTCTACAATCGCATATACGTATTCTGATTTGGAATTTGATTTCGTTGAAAACGAATAACGATCTGTTTGGCATTCACAGAGCAATTGCATATGTCAATACCATTTTTTTATTGTTCACCAACCATTACCCAATCTTTTGATGAAAGCGATTGAATTGTCACATGGAATCGCATTTGGCTTTTCGAAAAAGTTTTCATTACTCTTTGTCATGTCGTCTATATTATTTGGTTACCGTTGTGATTTTGTGAAGTGAGGAAAGAAATGAGAAAAGTACTTTCAATGCGACATGTTCTCTCTCAGTTTCAAACAGTTTAGCTTTTAATTGAATGTTTTTGATCATTGCGAATATCAGAGAATGCCATTTGTGGCTTTGCTTATAACTGATTGCATTTTGGCAACAATCAGAAGCACTGAAAACTGATAGAATTTTGGCAACAATCAGAAACATTGACTTACACAGGATGTGCCAAATTGATCACACTTCTTTGGCAACTTTCGAATTTCCAGAAAAATTCAAAAGTCACCTTTCTTTTAGAGGGGGGGTATAACCTTCCGGTCAATAAGCAATTTGGCACCAAACATTTTTCCATTTTAGTGGGTTTCACCCGCGTTTTGAATGGCCTTGGCCAGATGATGTGGCGATCATACGCCATACAGGCTTCCGTTTCCGGCGGAAATAATTGCATATTGAAATAACCTTCATATTCGGCGGCACTCATCAAAGGCTTGTTTTGGCTTTTGTGAGATTTTACCGCCGTTGTTTCAAGCGTTTCCGTTCCAGGAAAAAGACAAACTGAAGAAGTTTGCTCAGCAGGACCACATACAAGGTCTCTGCAGGTTTCCTGGAATTCTTGGGAAACCGTCGCAATTGTGTCGGTCGTTTTCATTCTCAGTTCCGGTCAAATTCATATAAAAAGTAAGAGTTTGAGCTCTTGACGTTTTTCCGACCTGTCATTCCAACTTTGGTGCGTGTCTGAAGCACTTGTTCCTGCTCGAAAGAGACAACCTGTGTTTTTTCTTCGCCTTTCATTTGGTGAAAAGTGACTGTTTCTGTAAAAACTCCTGGATCAAAAAGGAGGTAAGTCAGTGTTGCAAGTGGGAGTTAGATATTGCTAATTAACCAAGTTGCAAACTTCCATTTGACTTGAGAAGATATCAAGATCAGAATCAAGGAAAAGATGACGTTTTTGTGGGATTCTGACCTGACTTCTCAAGAGGTTTTTACAAGAAACATGTAAATTTTCTGGAAATCATCTCAGACTTTTCCATGGGTTTTAGATCTCACAGAAGAATTTGTGAATTATACAATTTCTCACAATGCAAACTTTACATTGTTTACTGTTGAAATTGTACCCAAACAAAGAGTTTTAGTTTTTTGCTGTCATTGTTTGGCATCTATTTGTTCTCATTGTTGAATTCCTGGAGAAACTATTCACGCCTCATTCAACATTCAGAATTTCTGATTTGCACATATTCGTATCCACCATGGGCCTAAGCCATCTTCAACATTCTTGACATTTGTGCAAAACTGTGAGGTTTCCACAAAACTGATATCTTCTCAGAATCCAATATTGATCTTCCTTGGGATTGACAAATGAGAGCATTATTATTTTTTTGTTGTGGGAAATGTTTTGAGTGATTCTGAAATACGTCTTGAGACATGGGTGGTTGTCACAAGTGTGAAATCCCCGATATTTTCTTCCAGTTTCTGAAGAGTCACACTTTCCTGATGAGTATCACGGTTCTTTGATAAACCATTCCCTTGGACGAGCCAGCCCCAAAGTCAGGAGAGAAAAATCCTGATAGCTCTCGTCGATAGTTTTCAAGAGGCAGGTTGTTCAGACTGGGTCTCATTAACTCAGGCATCTCAGATGACATCATTGGAGTCTTAACTCTGGATTGAAGACGTCAATCAACAAAGTTAAGTTCCTTCGATTCAAACTTCCCAACTTGTGAAACAACTTTTAGAAATGGTCCGTTTCACGAATACCTTGGGATTATTTCCCCAACTACAGACATTTTGGTCAGATCTACAGTCTTCAACAAATCACTTTTGAATACTTTGTGACTAAGCAAATTGTCAATTCTCGAAAAAATGTTATAGTTATTGTTCCTAAATTCTTACGTGTTCTTGAAACACTGTAATTGTCCATTTCTTTGTAAATATGTAAACTTTCATGTGATTCAAAAGAAAATTCAATCAATAATAAATCGATTTCAGAAAAATTAATCAATGTTTCAGTAATTGATTAAATGCAAAAGGATCTCACCTTCTTCCATTATGTCTCCATATGTGTAACAAGTATTTTGCAAATGGAAATCATCATCTCCCATTCCCCTGTGTATGTAACAGGTTTTTTGCAACGTACTGTACATATATGTCCAACTATACTGTACTGTACTGTACTATACTATACTATACTGTACTGTACTGTACTGTACTATACTATACTATACTGTACTGTACTATACTGTACTGTACATATATGTTCAACTTTTTTGCGCAAATTAAAGTCAACTAGTTGATTAGACTTAATGTCCTTGCCGTATGTTGACAGCCTCATGGTTGTCACATTAAGGTTTCGTAGAGAGAAACGAAACAAGTAACGATGCAAGCAATTGTCTATGGAAAAAATCAAAAACTCGATTTTTTTTTCGAAGAAAATTCCAACATGTTTGTTTTCCCTTTTCCTGCGCGAAACGCCTTGCATCTTCAAATAAGCCTGTTGGGTCACATTTCGTCGCACCATTTTTCGCCATTTTTACATTGCAGAAGCAAAATTAGAATTAACAAACTAACTGTTTGCGTTATTAAAATCGAATCGCAAATTTGCAGGCGTGACAATGAGGTTTGGGAGCCGCTTCTTTCTGCTCAAATCTGCATGCTTGCGAGAGACTTCAGCGCGATGCAACAAAGTTCATTTTTGTTCTGATTTTAACCGTACCTCCTCATCAGTCTCTAAATGCTCCCACACTTTGATTTTGTAACTCTTTCCAAGAGATGTCCTAGCAGGCACCTGAAGTTTCTCCAATCAACATATGAGGGTACGATTTCACATCACTCCCATCAGATTTCTCTCGTCGGAATGTGCCACGTCTTACTATGAGAATGGCTCCCCCAAACGGGTACCTGCGAGATAGATTTGTGGCTGTTCGTGGATTCGCTTCGATTGTAACCTTACGGTTCCCATGTGGGGAACCGGTTTGGGTTTCGTGCCCGAAAACGCAATGAAAGGAAGGCGAATTAATGAAACCAAAAAAAGGAGGAATGCAAATAGACTGCGATTGTTTTTAATGACGCGAGCAAAGAAGGACTAGAGGCTGACTTCTTAAATATGTGTTTTGAAATCGCACATATTCGTATCGCTGGGAACAAACAAAATCACGCCTTCATTGTAAATATTCGTAGAGTTGATCAAAAGAAAAGTATCAACGCTGTGTCCGTCAAAAGAGCCTTTAAAGAATATACCGTGTCTGTCAAAAGAATCTTTTACACTGGAAATCATGGTCTTGCTGTGAATAGGCAATCTTCCTGGAATTGGCGTGAATCGGAGTCGCACTGTACAGTCATATAGAAGCAAAGTGACCACTTTCCACGACGAATGGAAAACGGTTGACTACATATTTTACAGCACTGCATATAGTGTGATCCAAAAAAGGAAACTGAAATATTTTTCGTATATATTTTGATTCTGCAAAGTATTTAGGGTTCCAATAAGTCTGAAGTGGTCTAACGGCACCCTCTGCATTCTCTCAGGTCACAGCATGTGCATGCTGTTTCTGAAAGAGGCCCAGGAACCAAGACAATGGAGCACCATCTGAGTCAGATGGTCCAAAGAAAAAGGTAAATGAAATGTGTTTCTTGATAAAAGTTAAATGTGTTGTGTTTCTTCATTGGTTAATTTGATTCTGCAAGGCGTTTTTGGCATTAAAATTGTCTAAACATGTCGAACATCAACCTCTTCATCGTTCTCATTTACCGTGTTGCTTGCACCCGTGTTGCCCTTTTCCCAAAATGGACTCGATTCTCCATGCGAAATAGAAGAACGGATTATCCAAAGAAAGGATAAGCAAAATGCTTTTCGGGGTTGTTATCGTGACTGCTTTGGTTCTGGGGACCTTGTTTTGTGGTTTCTTTAACTGCACGTCATGCTGTTGAAGCATGGGCTTCTTTCAGAAACAGCATGCACATGCTGTGACCTGAGAGAATGCAGAGGGTGCCGTTAGACCACTTCAGACTCATTGGAATCCTAAAATACTTTAAAATCACGACAAATATTTCAGTTTCCTTTTTTTTGGATCACCCTGTACAACCCCAGCACAAAAGAAAGGTCAGAAGATGCCCTGAAGCTGATCGGAACATTGGGTTTATTGTCGGCTAACGAATGCATCAGTCTGGGAGGTCTCCCGAACCTTAGCAGCCCTTCTGATCATCTGTCTCTTATGGCCAAATTCATGCTGAAACTGCGATGACATCTGACCTCTCCACAAAATGTTGTTCTTAACATTGGACTGTTTGTGTTTGTTGAGATTATTCAGAGTAAAAGGAGTTTAAGCAATGATGATTCCCACGATCCAATGCGAGGGAGTCATTTATGCTTCTGTGGCTGTACATCGATGTGACTGTACCTGAATGGGCAGGTTTTTCACAGGGTGGCCACAGAAATTTTGGATTCAAATTCCTTTGCATTTTCCATGATTTCAGGCAGAAATCACAAGCATTCCATGATTTTCCATGTTTTTCCAGAGCCATGTCAATTCGATGATTTTCCATGATTTTCCCTGATTTTCCGGAATGTGGCCATACCCTGTATCAAACATAAAAAAAATCGGAGAAAGCGGGCCGCTTCCTCCGATTTTTTTTTCTTTTGATGAACGAAACGGATATATTTTTTGATATTTTTTTATTTTTGATGACGAAACGGAGGCCGCGGCTCCAAGCGGCCTCCGTTTCGTCCAATCGCAGGCGGACTTCATCGCCAATTTAAAGATACTTTTGAGGGCACGGAGTGCGATATGAAAACACACATTGTGTAATTGTGTCTTGATGTCATCCAATTCTGAACGAATGTCAGTTGTGCGTGATGTTCTGTCTTGTGCCGAATTTGGACATTCAATTTGGACATTCATATCAATCAATTTGCGTTACGTCGTTTTTTTAGGTGAAGTCGTAAAGAGGGTTAAGTTATACGTAGTTCCCTGCAATGGTATAGGTGCAATTGTGCCCCCCGCATAAACGACTTAACCCATATCAATTGTATGTAAAGTTGCATTGTTTTAAAAGTATTCCACAGCAAAAGACACAATATGACAGAAAAATGCATGCGAAAAAACTAAAAAACCTCACTTGACAAGGTGACCTTTCACGTTGGTGAAAGGTCATCTTTGGATCCTTCACCCAATGTGAAGGATCCAAAGCTACAGCACCCTTCGAACTTTCCTGCTTTTGAAAGATACGAAAGGTCAGCCATTTTCTGCGCCCACATCAGTTGAGTAAAAACACATTGTGTTTTCAAACATACACGTATATTACCGCAAAACATCAGTCACCAGCAGAATGCTTTCATTCCATTCTTCTCATGAGATGTTTGCGAATTTTTGGACCCACATCGCTCTTCTTACTATTACCGCGAATCTGCAATACGCCACGAATTTCATTTCATTTCATTTTCTTTGTATTTAAGTTACTTTACTGAACATTTACAACATTACTTTACTGAATTTTCTTTATATTTAAGTTACTTTACTGAACATTGTCACCGTGAGGCCCGTCAGATAGTAAATGATAAAATCAGCAAAATGGGCAAAAGAACGAGGTTAGAAAGTTGTAAGTTGGCAAAATATTTTGCCTTAAGTGGCCATTTAGAGGACAAGTGACGTGCTTGCAGGGAGAGAATTCCAGTTACGAATGGTGCGCGGAAAAATGAGTTAAAGTGGTGAGCATTTTTTTTATAAGCGGTGCTGAGATATGGAAGGCATCTTGCTACGGCGAGGTGTAGGAACCCTCGCAAAACCAGCGGGAAGATTAATCGGACACTAATCGGTTACCACGATTTTTCGGAGAAGAGCCACTCGTATGAATCTCTCTGTGGCCGTCAAATGAATTCTAAGACTATTGCAGTTTTTTAAAAATGTCGAGCAACAGATTTTTCAGAATTATTGAATCTCAGGACGATGTGATTCACAATAACGCAGTGCTTCAAAAATTCCAAAAACTCTCCCGTGGCTGGGCATTTCAAAGGACTCTGTGTACCTGCCTGGTCAGATCTAAATGTGATCGTGCGACGACTGACGCTCTAGGCGCTCTAGTATATACCAAAATGCGAAAGCGTTATAAAAAGAAGCCACTCGCATTGTTAATTGACTGGAATGAAGAAATCCGGTTTATGCGGAGACCACTAAAACAATCGCCTGCTGTTTCAGCTGAAGAGATTTCAGCAAGGCAAAAACATTTCAGCAAAAAACGATTACCTTCAATCGAACAACGGAACCGGTTTTCGGTCTTATTTGCAAGACTGTGAGCTGAGGGCGTCAGCTGATGAACCCCTCCCGGAAAAATGCCTCATGTTTGGTAACGTGTGACCATGTTGTGGATAAAAATTGGGCAACTATAGCAAAGGGCAGGCATGCACGTGGCTCAATCCGAACGACGACATTTTTTGCTACAGCAAAGCTCGATTGTTTTTAACCGGAATGAGGGCTTAGAGCAAGTTTTTGCTACAATTAAAAAATTACGGTCGGTTCAAAGTTTTATTTCGCGTGCCGCATATGTTCCGTCTTGCCCTTTGACTATATTGACATAACAATATACCTACTCCTAAAAGGACGTGTGTTGGGCTCGTGGCAGATGTATAGGTGTTATCCCTACTGCTGTAACTTTCATTTCGGCAAGGTGACGTCTAACCGAATCCATGCTTTCAAATATATACATGAAAGCCAACAAAAAAAACTTTTTTGGGCATTTTACAAATTTTTCCATTCCATTTAGGCCAACGCAAGATTTTTGAACGCAAAATGACTCATCTTTATAGCAAACCTTTACAATAGCAAATCTCTCACACAGTAAAAAAAGTGACCAAATTTATCCCTGCAACAAAAGATTTACCTGCAGCAAACTTACGTAAACAACAAATTAAGCGTCGCAAACATGAATAAAAAAAACTTTTCTGAACTTTAATTTTTTTCGGAAAACCTTCATTGTTAATGATGTGCTGAACTGGTTTCAACTCGTAACCTGCTGCGCCGCACTGTTCAAGACGATTTGGTCGCAAATTGTTTGTCGATGTGGCACGTTTTCTCCATCATCAGGGCTTTAAAATCCCATTTCAATCCGGGAAATCACATCTGATTTTACGAGAAAAAAAAAACAACATTTTACTCGAGCATGACCATCCGTTCCATAAAAATTTGATGAATTTTGAATTCAGAATGAAAATTTTCTATCGTGGCATACGCGATAGAAGTAGGGGGACGTTTTATCCAAAACAACAAAACATTTTTTGACACATGTGCCCTTTTAAGAAATCAATTCAATTGCATTTTGCCAACAACACCTGAAAATGGTGGGACGTTTTCAACATTGCTGCGTCAATAAATGGTTGCTGAATGACGAGATATAAATTTCACAAGTCATTGTATAACCGGCCAAAAAGGATGAGAATTTGATCAGATTTTTCATTGAGAAATGCTGCTTGAATATGATCCAAATATGGTATATCCCGTAATGGTGGAGGGAGTGGGAAGGCCATCAATTTCAACTTCAACTTCAGAATTATCTTTTTCCGCAATTTCCAATTCACTGTTAGCAAATAAGCTGGTGTCTACCAACAAAATCTGTTCTTTGCAAAATCCGGTTTCCGTGCCTCCCACTTCGCCCGCCATTGGGATGGGCGCTTTCCTTCTTCCTCCTCTCGCCATGTACGTCAGTAGCGAGAGCGAGAGGGGGACGTGGGAGATCGTCCCTCCCGTAATGGTGGAGGGAGTGGGAGGTCCATCAGTTGGAACTTCAACCTCAGAGTTCTCTTCTTCCACCTATTCCTTTTCACCAACAGCAAATAGGCAGTTGTCAACCAACAACGTATCTTCATTGCAAAACCCTGATTTTGTACCTGCTGATGAGGCCGTGTGAGACCGTTCCTCCCATGGTTGAAACCGTTTCAAACTTAAAAGAGCGTGAACCGAAGGTTTCATCTGCTTCGAATTGTAATTTATCTGTTAATCTTGCAAATCTGAATTGTCAGTCACTTTTGAGTATGGAAAAGCGTGTAGAATTGTTAAATCTTCTAGAATATCATAAAAATAATGTTGCAGTTTTGACAGAGACCTGGTTGAGGCAGGACGTGGAGGATGCCGAAATATTTCCCTCTTCGTTCCATATTTTCAGGCGCGACAGATCTGACCACCGCCGAGGAGGTGGTGTGTTAATAGCCGTCCGCGATTCCTTGAAATGCCATCCAGCTGAATCTTTTCTCCACAAAGATAGTCCTTTAGAAATTGTATGGTGCTCCATATCTCTTGGCGAACATCATACGATCTTTCTTGCCGCTGTCTATTTACCTCCCAATTTATCGGCTGAAAACCAAATTCTAAAAGACTTGTACGACTCTGTCGGCGCTCACGCTTCGAAAGGTCGTAAAGTTATTGTGTGTGGAGATGTTAATGCTCCAAATTTCTTTTCTGAGTACATAACAGCCAGTTCTGGCTCAATTACCTCCAACATATCCATTCAGGATATTGTCACAACTTTCGGTTTCAAACAACTGGTCACTAAGCCCACCCGCTTGACGCCCACTTCCAGTTCCCTCCTCGATATAGTGATGACCAACTTTCCAGCCCCTGGGTTTTTAACAGATGTGTTTCCGGGCATTTCTGATCATGAAATAGTAGTACTTTCAATCCCCATAAGGCCTCTCCGCAATGTTAAAAAGATCGAGAAAGTGTTTGTTGATTATTCAACTGTTGATTGGACCAAATTAAATAAAGCCCTGCTTACAAATCCATTATTCTTTCAGGGCCTCATCAGGGCTCGAACAGTAAATGATAACTGGGCGACTATCAAAAATACACTGACATCCTTAATGAGAGAGTTTCCAAGCAGAAAATGCAAAATCAGCCCCAAATTTCCATGGGTAAATTACAAATTAAACAAGCTTCTTCAAAGGAAGCGGCGAGCTCACTCTAAACTCAAACGAACTGGTTCAAATTTTGATCGAACAAGTTATGAGCAACTTAGGGCAAAATGCGCTGATTTAAATTCAGATTTATTCAATTCCTTCATAAATTCTACTCTAGAAGATAATTATAGTAGGAGGTTTTGGAAGTATTTAAAATCACTTAAGAATTGCGATGGTGTCTCTGCTTTGATTGCTCCTAATGGTGTTTTAGCAACTGAGGCCAATGATATAGCTGCTGTTTTCAACGAATATTTCACAAGTGTTTTTTCACCTAAAAATAATTTTTGTGGCCACAAACAACTCATTCCCTCCTCCTCGATTTCGCTTCCCCTAATCTCAGCCTCAGGAATATCGAAGCTTCTCAAGAAAATAAACCCGATAAAATCAATGGGCCCTGATGGCCTTCCGGGACGTTTGTTGAAAGAGTTGGCGCCCTCAATGAGCGTCGTTTTGTGTAACTTTTTTACCCAGATATTGGAGCGTGGCGTGATGCCATGCGATTGGAAAAAAGCCCTGGTAATCCCCATAAAAAAGAAAGGACTTCCCTCAAATCGACCTGACAGTTATCGGCCAATTTCACTCACATGCATCTGCTCAAAAATTTTCGAACAAATTTTGTCAAGTTTTATCCGTAAATTTCTCTCTGAAAACAACATTCTGCACCCAAATCAGTTCGGGTTTCGGCAGGGCATGTCTTGCGAGACACAGGTTCTGTTGCTAGTTGATGAAATTGGTAGAAGTTTGGACCACGGCATTTCCACCCACGCCGTATTCCTAGACTTTAAGAAAGCATTTGATCTTGTCCCCCACGGCATGCTTTTAGCCAAAATCCATGGACTAGGTCTTCATTCATATATGTTAAGACTGCTAGAAAGTTTCCTCAATGATCGGACGTAAAGAGTGTCTTTCCAAAGAACTGAATCTTCCGAGTCATCCGTCACTTCAGGTGTCCCACAGGGGAGCGTTCTTGGCCCCCTGCTTTTTCTGATGTATATCAATGATATTGCAATAGGTATTAAATCCAAAATCCGCCTCTTTGCCACATGCACCAAGGCTAGCAAAACCCTCTGCTTTGTGTATAGAAATATGCGTTTTTCACCAAGCCGTGCCAAACTTAAAGCTTATCTCTCTCGTGCTGCCTGTTCTGGAGTACGCATGTACCGTCTGGGACCCTGCCACCCAATGCGATATACAGAAATTGGAAATGGTTCAAAGGAGGGCAGCACGTATGATTACAGGATCCTTTTCCCGCGATACTAGTGTCTCTGCCTTAATGAAGGATCTTGGTTTATGTCCGCTCGCTCAAAGAAGCAGGGAACGTAGACTCCCAACTACTCAGTGATATTGTCACCCATAAGCTAAATTTTACCCTTGACACGTCATATTTTATCAAACCACATCAGCGCAGGACTGATAACGGTCTCGCAATCAATTTGCCACTTTGCAGGTCCAACCGGTTTTTTAGTACTTTCTATCCTCGGACCATAAGGGACTGGAATGCACTTTCTCCACGATCTCCTTTAATAACTCGGGCCATGGCATCCCTGGGCATCCCCCCTCATGTGCAGTAGTTAAGTTTCTTGTTGTTTTCTGTGTGCTTTTGTTTGCTTGTTTTTAAACTGTTATTTGACTCTGAACTTTAGTTCGATGTTCTGCCACCATTGCCGTGATGGCAGTATTGCTTTCAATAATACAATTATCATTATTATAAATATTCGAAGAAAGGCTCCGTCCGACATTCGGATTCAATCGACGAGTTTGGCAGCTTGCAGATGCGGGAACATTCCAAACGGTTTCAAAAGGCAAATTGCATAGTTAAGAGTGATTATAGTGTTGATATCACACCAGACCTCCGTTGTCAAAACTGCAAGCACCATACAGCTGAAGGATTTTTAAAACATTGGAAAAACGCCCTTCTCGGTGATTTTGGAAATAATTTATTGCATAAGTCATGATAAATGCTGGTTTTGCAAAGGAGACAAATAGCAAGCACGATGCATTCTTTATTTTTTATCGTTAGAGGTTCCGATGTTTAATATTGCTGCAATTTGTGTTAATGAAAACCGGTGTCATGATACATCGTGATACACAACAATTCTTGAACCCCAGGATATGCAGAAACCAGGCCAGGAGTGGGAAAAAGAAATCAGAGAAATCGTCTGCTCTGCTAGGCAAGATCAGCCCCAAGGTTGGACTAAAACTGCAAAAAGAGTGAATGAACTCACATTTTGAACAAGGACGAATTGGAAAAAGGCTTTAAAATCAGAGAAATCAAACTGCATTCCAAAAATGGACCTACAAAAAGTGAGTCCCGCCAACAAATGTCGAACGTCCCTCAGATTTTGCTGCAAATCGCGAGACCATAATTTGCTGCAACTCGTGACACACATGCACCTTCAAAATTTGTTGCAAATGGCGAACCCATCCTCAAAATTTGCTGCAAATCTTGATACCCACCCTCAAAATTTGCTGCAAATCTTGAACTCCCTTAAATTTGCTGTAAATCATGGTATCCATCGTCAGAATTTGTTGGAAATCGTGAACCCAACCTCAAAATTTGTTTCAAATCGAGATACCCACCCTCAGAATTTGTTGCAAATCGCGAGCCCAAAACCTCAAAATTTGCTTCAAATCGTGATAGCATTTGTTGCAAATCATGAACCAGGTAGCTCCGGAGTGACTCATACAGGGTGGGTCCGGAATGACTGATTTCAAAATGATTGTCTTTTCAATTCAGTAAACCCACCCTCAAGATTTGCTGACAATCTTGGACCTAACTTCAAAATTTACTGCAAGGCGTGCTGCAAATCCATAATGTGCTGCAAATCTTGCATCGCGCAATAATTTGTTGCAAATCATGAACCCACCTTCACAATTTGCTACTCAAAATTGATGTGACTGATCAGGCCGCGATCGAGAGGGAAAATCTGGAAAATGGGACCAAATGTTTGGTTACGTGTTTGGACCGCCAAGGGGTTCAGCAGAGCTTTTTTTGAATTGAATTGAATTGAAGTGAAGTGAAGGAATAAAAGGAATACAAGAATGGACATCTGGTGTGACGCCCGTGGATGCTAAAAGGCACTTAAAATCAATGGCGAGAATGGAGGCAAGCTGTTCCGGTCTCTGATAGTTCTGGGAAAGAATGAGTTGCTTAAAAAGAATGTTTGTTCTGCAGAATGTTTGTTCTGCAGAATGTTTGTTCTCACACTATTTTGCAGCAGGTTTTCCCGGCAGCCGGTTTTCCCTG
Organism: Sinentomon sp. SZTP_YWyxl; assembly: GCA_030068105.1. Classification (NCBI taxonomy): domain Eukaryota; kingdom Metazoa; phylum Arthropoda; class Protura; order Sinentomata; family Sinentomidae; genus Sinentomon; species Sinentomon sp. SZTP_YWyxl. Next base: position 1,002 of record JASGXE010006624.1, on the reverse strand, counting down.
CTCCAGGTGCTTTGACAGCCACACGCCGCCGAGCTTCCTTCCAGAGGAGACACGGAGGGCCCGTATTCCCAAGATATGGCCCTGATCCCGTTGTGCGAGGGTATTGTGTGTTCATTGCACATTCAAAGCATGTGATTCGCAGATGAAAGACCCGAAACATTTGCAGTTGCCCTCTGCAAGTCTCGACTGCGCTTGCTTCCCAGTTTTTATTTTATTTTTTTTTTGTACAAAGAACTGCCATGGAGTCTCCTCCAGCCAGAATCTGAAATGTTCGGCTCAGTCGGGATTCAAGAAGCAAACTCGGGAATGTGGAAGTAAAGTGAAATTGAATTCTGTCATTTAGGTAATATTTTTATGGCCAACCACGATGAGGAAAATTCAAACTTTACCGCTATCATTGAATCCAGAGCATTTTATATGACATGCTGAAACGTCTTCAGTTTCCTGCGTAATGGCTGCGACCAGGCCAAGGGGTGTGTATTTTTAGCTAAAGCGACTGAATCCCTGTGTTAACTGTAAAACAAGGACTCACCCAAACTCACCTGAATTCACCAAACTCACCTGAACTCACCCGAACTCAAATGAACTCACCCAAAATTCGAACGAACTCACCTGAACTCACCTGAACTCACCCAAAACTCGACCGAACTCACCCAAAACTCGAACTAACTCACCCAAAACTCGATGAAACACACCTGAACTCACCCAAAACTCGACCGGACTCACCCACAATTCGATGGAACTCACCTGAACTCACCTAAAACTCGGCCGAACTCACCTGAACTCACCCAAAACTCGACGGAACTCACCTGAATTCACCCAAAATCGAACGTACTCACAGGAACTAACTCGACCGATCTCACCCAAAATTCGATGGAACTCAACTGTACTCACCCAAAACCGAACGAACGCACCTGAACTCACCCAAAATTCGACCCAACCAAACACCCAAAACTGAAACTACTAACTCCCCCAAAACCACCCTTTACCCAAAACCTCCAC
>JASGXE010006623.1:0-22388 GCA_030068105.1 Sinentomon sp. SZTP_YWyxl | reverse complement strand
TTCCACGTGTCAGCCATCGGAGGTGTTCGGATGCGTTTTGTGGAAGGGTTTCGTTTCCACGGTCAGCCATCAGTGTTTCGGACGAAAAGTTATTTTTGAGCAATGTTCTTTCCACGTGTCAGCCATCGGAGTGTGTTTGGTGCAAAAATTATTTGAGCATTTCGTTTTTTCACCATCGGATTGTTGGATCGAAAACATTATTTTCTGTTCTTTTCCACGTGTTACCTCAGAATGTGTTCGGATGCGAAAACATTATTATTGAGCAGGTGTTCGCTTCCACGTTCAGCCATCATGTGTTCACGAAAACAATTTTGAGCAGATATTCGTTTCCACCTGTCAGCCATCGGAGTGTGTTCGGATGCGAAAACATTATTTTTGAGCAGGTGTTCGTTTCCACGTGTCAGCCATCGGAGTGTGTTCGGATGCGAAAACATTATTGTTGAGCAAGTGTTCTTTTCCATAACGTGTCAGCTATCGGAGTGTGTTCGGGTGCGAAAACATTATTGTTGAGCAAATGTTCGTTTCCACGTGTCAGCCATCGGAGTGTGTTCGGGTGCGAAAACATTATTGTTGAGCAAATGTTCGTTTCCACGTGTCAGCCATCGGAGTGTGTTCGGATGCGAAAACATTATTGTTGAGCACATGTTCGTTTCCACGTGTCAGCCATCGGAGTGTGTTCGGATGCGAAAACATTATTGTTGAGCAGATGTTCGTTTCCACGTGTCAGCCATCGGAGTGTGTTCGGATGCTAAAACATTAGGCAGTGGACAGCTCAATTTCTCTGGAAGCAAATGATGGATCGTGAGGGAACTTTGCCATCTTGGCCATCTTTCGGGAACTACCAAGTTCCGACGATGGCAGTGTTAACACGCTTTGGTCAAAGTTCAGAGAGATAGCACTTGAAGCCAGAGAAAAGTTTGTGCCAATTCGATCGTCCACCAGGACGGGAACTCTGAAATGCCCTTGGCAAACAAGAGAAATGGTGGTTCACAAGCGCAGGTTGCGCCATTTATTCAAGAAAAGGAAAGGTTCTCAATCTAAGCTTCTTGAGTATAAATCTGCGCTTGGGAAATATTCCAAGATGAAATATCAAGCGTTGGAGACTTTTTTTCTTAAGCTGCAAGATGGCAGTGTAGGAGCTGACAAATTCTGGCGCTATAACAAAGGCAGAAAATCAGTGAGAGCTCCTATTCCAGCATTTGCAGTGGGGGATGGTGACCAATTTGTGAGTGATGCCCATGGTAAAGCCGATCTTCTAAATCGGGTGTTTGCAAAAGTATTTACTTGTGATGGCCCTCCAAAATTGCCTGTTGGGCCGTTTTACTGTTCCTCGGGCAGGCCGTTTTTTACGAAGGCCATGATTGCCAAAAGAATTATTCAAATGAAGTCAAAGGTTGCCGAAAATCCCGCCTCAGTCAGTATTAATTTGTTAAAGTTGCTGCCTAATATTTTTGCTGAATTTTTGTATCTAATTTTTCAAACGTGTCTGAATGAAGGGGACATTCCTGCAGAATGGAAAAGGTCCGTAATTGTCCCTGTTTTTAAGAAAGGGAAACGGGATAACCCCGCAAATTACAGGCCGATAAGTCTTCTGGATACATCCTCCAAAATACTGGAGTTCTTTTTGGCTAAGCACATTCGGGAGTTCCTGGGCTCTTCCGCTGTCTTAAGCAGTGCGCAGCACGGATTTCGCCCTGGTTTTTCTTGCACAACCCAGCTGACGGCTTTCACCCAAGAGATTTCCATGGCATTGGACAGAGGATAAAAATTGATGCCATATTGATTGATTTTGCAAAGGCATTTGATGTTGTGAGTCACTCCTTACTGCTTGAGAAGCTTACTTTTTTGGGTCTGGATTACACTACCCTGTGTTGGCTGAGGGGATACCTTACTGGCCGAACTCAAGTTGTGAGAATCGATGACCATCTTTCAGAGACCCGCCCAGTAAACTCAGGGGTACCGCAAGGAAGTAACTTGGGCCGTTGCTTTTCTTAATTTATGTCAACGATCTGTGCTCGACGGTCAGTTCCAAAATTCGGCTTTTTGCCGACGACTGTATTGTGTACAGGCAGATTGACTCGGTTGATGATAGTTCCGCCCTGCAGCAGGATTTGGAGTCTATTTCGCAATGGTGTGTTTCTTCTAAAATGAGTTTAAATGCCCAAAAATGCTCCCTTATCCACTTTTCGTCCACTGCAAATGATCTGACTTTCAACTATGTACTGAGAGGAGTTTCCCTCTCCCCTTGTAAGGATGTCGTTTATTTGGGAGTCAAATTGACTGGCAATCTTGACTGGGCTTCTCATGTTGCTACAGTTACCAAGAAGGCCTCCAGAGCACTCTATTTTGTGAGGAGAAACTACAGGAAATGTCCACGTAGGATCAGGGAGTTGGCTTATTTGTCTTTGGTACGGCCAATCACGGAATACGCTTCATGCGCATGGGACCCCCGAACTTCTTCTCAGGTTCGGGCTATTGAGCGTATACAGCGCCAAGCTGCTCGTTTTGTAATAGGGGACTACAGAAGAAGGCAGAGTGTCACCGAAATGATAAGAAAACTGGGGTGGAAAAGCCTTGCTGAGAGAAGGAGCGAGCAGCGGATCCTGAGTTTCTATAAAATTCTTAGCAACTCTGGAGGATGGCAGGAGTTTTTGTCCTATATCCAGCTCCCGTCCTTCTATGCTCGTTATGATCATTCATTTAAGGTCAGGCCACTATCGTTCAAAAAAGACGTGGGCAAATTTTCTTTTCTTGGGAGAGCAATCAAAGATTGGAATTCGCTCCCTTCCACTGTCCTATCTTCCCCTTTGACGGTGGAAACACTTCGAAGACGCCTGGCAGCCCCGACTTCTCCTTTTGATAGCCTTTTAACTGCCTGAACATGGAGCATTGTCATTGTCTATCAATGTTCTTTTTTCTAATTCCTGTGTAATTGTATTCCGTGTTCTTTTGAGTGTTGATGTTATTGTACATTTTAATTCACTTGTGGAGGGTGTTCTTCTGTTCCTTTTATCGTTATTGATTGCGAAATGTCCTTTCTATATTTCCTTTCTGTGTACGATATAGGCTGCAGCCTAAAAGTACTTAATAAAATTCAAATTCAAATTCAAATTCAAATTCAAATTCAAATTCAAACTTTTTTTGCTGGAAAGCTGAAAATTAGACGATTTCAAGAGACTTTTCACGGGTAAAACTTCGGAATCATATGGAAGCATTATTTCGTTTTTGAGCGGGGAAGCGGCCGTGCCTCCCTCGGATTTCCAGGGAGGCGCGGACTCTTCCCCGCTCAAAACAAAACAATGCTGCCATGTCTCGTTTACTCTGGTCATACGAGTAAATAGTCAAATGGTGATCAAATACAACGATTGTATTATTTCTGGAAAACTGAAAGCTTCCTCTGCAACTTTTCACAGGTAGAAAGCATGTTATGGCGGAAAAATCGCACAACGTAGAAAGCATGTTATGACGGAAAAATCGCACAATCATTGAAAATGTCCGGCAAGAACCTGAAAATTTATCTCATCAAAATTTGAACACATTATTTAATCCTCGCATGATTTCCAAGTTTTACCTGGGAAAAGTTCGGGATTATTTTTTGCGCTTGAAATCGTTTAATTTTCAGCTTTCCAGCACGATTAGTTCCATCAAAATCTGTTGTTCCGTTCAAGAGAAATTTAACTTTCCGTTTGTGGCAAACCGCGACTCCCGCACAGTCGTAATCTATTTTCTGTGTTGCAGAAGGCCTCATCGCGACAATCGCGCCTCTTTCGGACAAATAAAGGCTGGCGACACCCAAAGCGCCGAATTACGCCACCTATTGAGATTAAAATCACGTTGGTGCAACTATAAAGTATACTTTACGACCCTTAAAAAGTTTCCTTTACGAACCTATGCGACCCTTCGTGGATGATAAATTTATAAGCCTGCACTTTCGGTCTTCTACAAAATGGTCAATTCAGGCTAGAAGCTGTAATGTGATAAGTTTAGAGGAACAGATCAGTGGCATACCTAAAGGCATAGCCCCATTTTTGAACTGGTCTGTGCCCACATGTTAAGGGCCAAACATGCCCGCGCGGTGTGAGGAGGTTCTGAATATCCAGGGTCTGAGAACGGGCTTTGTGGAGGGAGATTTTTCTCCATTATGCCTGGGGTCTGTTGGGAAAGCCCGAGCGCGAAAGGCCAGCGACGTGTCCATTGGCAGGATTGGATACATTTCCCCTTTAGGTGCACGACTTTGTGCGCTTTCATCATGAATTTTGCACATTTATGAGTGTGCTGCCATTCGAATCTCTCATTGCCTGGCCTCTTCCTGCTCCTGGGAAAGTGCCAATTTAGAAGGTTTGAACCTATGGTGTCGAGAGTTTTGGCTGAATGTGCCCAATGTGCCTTCCTCTGTCCTGCTCTTGGAAAGGGTGCAAACTGGAGCAGGCAATTTTGCTGGCCCCTCGGTACTCAAAATTGCATTGAAAACAATCCGTTACTTCAAAAATACGAGTATTAGTTTGTTAAGTAACATTTTAAATCTCATTTCGCTATGTTCAGTTCTAAACTTTTTGAAATTTCTTCCACAGATTTTGGTTTTCTGGTTCGTGCTTGTGATAATATTGGGCGTTGCCTGCATTGTTCTCGAGTTGGTCCAGTGGTTGACGAATGATCCGAGATTCGAATTGTGCTCTGAACTTTTCATGATTTTTCTGCTGGGGAATTTGATCCACGGAATAATGCTTGTGTCCGTTGGCAGTTCGGTGGCGCTGGTGTTGCAATCGACCGAAAATGAGCTCCGAGGCATGCATGGCAACTGGAGGATCAGTGTAAGTATAAGATATTTCTCTGTTTTAGGTCTGTTCAATGTTTTGCGTATTGCACACTGATAGAAATGTGTGAGTTCAAGGTGAGTTTGATTGTGGTGATTTGAGGAGTGCTTGGAGACCGTGAGAGAGTTTTAAAACTCCCTGGGTGGTAAATGACTTGACAACGCCGGTGTTTGACATTTTCGACAGAGTTCCACACCAATTTGCTGCATCTTTTGATCGATATAAATTGGGGATTTATCAGATCGACTCTCGAAAAAAATTCTTTCAGCGGAGAGAAGAGGCAAACTATTTCGGTGTTATTCGCCAGAATGTGGCAAGGTTCTCTCGACTTTCATTGACAGCCCCCGTCACGAAATGCGACCTCATTTGAAAATCGAGATTTTCGCACCGATCTTTCCACCGACGTCGTTCTCCACCGAACCCTTCTCTCCGCCGTTGTTGGTGTCAAACAATTTTCCCTGCAATCGCAGCAGAAATAATATCGAAGTCCAACATTTCAAATTTAAAAGCGACAAATGAATTTTAGAATTTGATGTGAAAAACAAACTGATCTGCTGGATTTAAGAAAAATGATGAGAAGACGTCGTAAAACCATTGAAATTCCTAGTGGGACATGCATGACTAACGTGATTGCAGTCAGTTAATACATGATGTCAAAAATATCATCGGGAAAAAGATGTTGACTCAGTTTTCCTAAAAGATTAAAAGTTTGCAAAAATCGCACAAACACCGTTAAACTCAGTTTCGCCACGAGGCTCCGAATTTGAACAATTTGAGCTTTTCATATTTTCTATATGCCGGAAATTCACATGCGTTTCTGAACCGGATATTCAAATCCATTTCTAAACGAATGCATTCCCATCTTGCTTCCAGGAGATATCTGGAAATAAATGGAACCGCCCGTATTCCGCACTGCAGGATCTGAAAAGGATAACCTCAATCTACTGTTTGTCGGTTAAGATCATAACGGATCTAAGCAAATGCTACGGTCTTGTCATTGCCGGTCAACTGTTCGGTTTGGCTGTGCAGATATTTATAGTCGTTTATTTTATGGTCAACGCAGGACCAGTTTCTGTACCGCCATTTTATTTGGCTTACATGACTGCTTCAGTTATTTACATCCTTTTGCTATGTAACTTTGGAAGCTACATCTTCAACAAGGTAAGAATCTGTAGATGAATACTGAGTTTAGGCCTCCTGCGGAGGGCTATGGTCAAAGCATTCGGACCCAGTCTCGATGTTATCCAACGACTGCCCTGCACAGAAAACTCTCCACCATGAACATATTTCAAGTTTTGATTGGTAAATATTTTATGGACAAATTTTTCGCTAGCAAATAGTTGAAGTGTAACTGTAAAGAATAACCTCCCTTCTTTTGCCCCTTCATTCGAGTGACAAAGTGACTTGCCTCTGTCACATGTCATTATTTCCGAAAATGGCGTCACTCTCTGTTTCTACTATGTCATAATTCATCAAAGTGACGTCACAAATGATACGTCATTAATGACACAATGGAAACGTACCTTAAGCACACGAGTCACACCTCATCCATCCATTTGATAAGATGCACTTTAGGCAAGAGAGACACCATGTTTGATTGTATGCCAACATGCATCATTTCGGCGAATAGAGAGGTATGCTAAAGTACCTCGTGCCCCGTCATTTTCTTTGCCGAAAGTCAATTTCAAATCAGGCATCAACTGCACAGTTTAACCGCAAATCAAAGCAAAACGTGTACCGCCATGCACTTGTTTGATACTTTGACGTTTAAACTCAGCTTGAACGCATCCACCCGCCCACAGGCATGAGATACTTTCAAAACTTTTAACAGCCTTCAATCATTACATTGCTTTGTTTTGTGAGTGTTAATTAGTTTATTTATTCAATTAACTCGAATATGCTTTCCGTTCTAGGGTAAGCGATTACTAGTCCCTGTCCAGATTAACGCAAACCAGCCAATGTTGACAAGTTTGGAAAAAGAGCAGGTACAGTGTGGCCTGTTTTCAATGTGTTTAATCTTGAATAATTGCACTCTATTGCGGTCAATTTGTTTTTTTAAGGAGCACAATGCCTTGCATCAATTCACATTTTTAACAATGTATTTATTTCTCTTTTCTTCTTTACCACAAAGGGGAAAACAAGGAGGAAATGGGACGCGGAATCGTCATTATTGTTATCACTCACGTTTTATATTTCCTTCTCTTCTTTCACCACAACCAAAGCTTGTGAGCAAAACATTCGTTTGCGTTTCACATAATTTATTTTGTCATTGCCTCTGCCAGAAGAAAACTGACGGTATTCGTGACGGAACATTCGAATGAGAGAAGATATAAATAGGAAAGAGATAAGAAAACAGGAAAGGAATATAGGAAATATTCCTGGAAAGGAATAAAGAAAAAGGAAAATAGGAAAGAGATAGGACATGAAATAGGATATAAGACAGGATAGGATCTTCTTTTCCGTTAGTTTTTCATCATTGTTACTTATCCTTAGGCATAAAGATAGCAAGCGTTGTCTCTTGGCAACGCTCTAAAGCATATTGTGATAAGAATATTGTGACCACTCCAGAAAAGAAAAACTGGTATGCACAAATAAATGGCACACAACATTGCACACAGGATTCACAACATTGCGTCGCCAAGAAATTGCACAGTGTACGAGCAGACAAGCGCGTGTGCAAAGACACACTTTGATTCGCAATCTTGATTCTAAAATCAAACTTTTTCGAATGAATGTCTTAAAATCATGGTGAGTCTTGATGTGAGCAGGGATGTCGACTCCGCTGATCTATGCACATTAAATTTTACAGGAGAACTTTTTTGCAGGCGGCTTTCTGCACGGGATGGATATAAAACTTTAATTTGTGGTGAGTGAATCAGAGTTTGACATTCTATATAGGCAGTGGAAAATTCAAGATCAACTCAATATTTTTCTACGTCACCAGCTCGTGGTTGCAATGCAGGCTCGGATTACCCTATTTCGCATTCTTTATTTCTATTGAGATCATGATAAATCAATCTAATCCGTAGATATCATCATTGAAAGATGCTACCCAAATGTTTTCGGCTTCAATTACTGCAGAAGTATGATGGCGAATACCCTGCGAAACTTTGCGGGAGGACTTTCGAAATTTTATCACATGGTCATTTCTGGCACGAATTTGAATAACCTCAGGATTGATTTTGTGTGCTAAATAAAAACTAAATAAAACAACCTCAGTGCCAACCTGTGCCCCAATGAACAGGCCAGTTTGTGTTCAGTATGAATGCACCTTATGCTTTGCTGGTATCATTATTTTAATTTCAAGCTTCATATGCTTCAGATGAGGATTGTGAATCAGCCTCTCGAGATAAATGCTGCAGGATTCACTACCGTGAACAGAAGCCTCCTAACGGCTGTGAGTCGCCCACGTCAATTGCTCAGGCAAATTTTTAATGTCGATATCAGGCTTTATTCCATGTGTATACCGGGGGCGAATAGTCCTGTGACAAAGAAGGTTTTGGCTGCTTGTGTCGGGTGGACCTCTTATGGGGGTGCCATGGATATTGCTATTCTTGCCATTCTTGCCAAGAATGAGAATGGCAAGAATAGCAAGGTGGAAAGTGTGAATCGTTACGGCGCGGGATTTATGCAAGCTCAGCTCTTTCGCACTGATGGAGCAATAGATGATATACGCGTTGATTTGTCGCTTAGTCCTGCCCTGGTTCAATCAGATCAACAGGCCGTATCATCGCCGAACTCCCGAAGCATAAACTCAATCTTCTAATGGATAATAAAGTTAAAAAAGTACCTATTTTAAACACGGATGCCAGATACGAGATAAGGTCAGGTCAAGAGAATTTTTCTGTGTGTCTAAAAGAATGTGCTGAGATGATGCTTGCAATTGGTTTACCACACTGGAAAAGTACTTGACCTCTCAAAACAACTAAAGCGAGTTTACTATACATTGTGAACCTGTTCGATTTGAAATCCCAGTTAAATGCCTCCTAAATAGGAGCGTTAACAAGCAATGAAGAGAGCGCCAGAGATTGAAGCAACATCCTTTGAAATGACTTTGTTTGTTCGGTATTTGTTTCGGGAGCCCTCTTCTATGACTTGTCGTTTTCAATTCGCCCTGCCGTGCAATACAAAATTCACATCCCGTATTTGGCGACCTTCTGCTGTAAAACATTCAGTGAGAACGACCAGAATCCCCTAACGTCCTTGTAATTTTAACTCATGAAACGCAATTAGGTGCGTAACATATGCAGATGCTTCACGCAAGCAAGTAATCGCCCAAGTATGTTGGCATTAGGATGATGCTCGGTTGGCATTAGGATGATGATGCACGCTTACAGCTCGGTTTTTGTGGTCTCTGAATTCAACAGCAGGAATTGTTAACATTAACCCTTCTCGGGGCAGTGAATTTTGAAGGGCAAGTCGCAAAAACTGAAACTAACATTTATTTGCCGACTTTATACTGTGTTCCGTTGAATGGTTTAAACGTGTTCGAAGTTGAAGAACACTGCGGTCTGAAGATCATTTTTTTCGAAAGGAAGGAAAGAGCAAAAGGATAATCCTAATTCTTCCTCAAATCAAGGCAGTTTTGGTTCATGTTGCCATTCCGACTGAATTTGTCTATTTATTAATCGTGAAAGCACACTCAACAAAAAATGACTTATTCTCTCTCTGTCTGTTCCTTTAGTTGGTGAATTCAGTTGCGGCCTACTTGGTCGTTTTATCACAATTTCGGATCAGCTTCTACAGTGGTATCAAGCCGACTGCAGCGCCTGTAAATTACACCTCAGTTGGGAACCATTTTTCATAAAACTTCTAATCGGGAGGTTAGATCGAATGGAACAGAAATCGGTTCTCTTTGAGCCGATCTTGAAGGAATTTTACAGGTGTCGATTCGGTTTCAACGCAACACTGCCAAACCGACAATCAACGGCGAAAGAATTACAGGCAGCATCTCAGCTGGAAAATGCTGACAGCAACGATAAAGATACTGAGCTGATTTCGTTTGATTCTTGCTATTATCCAACAATTAAGAAAACATGTTGTTGAACAATGGTTTTAGTGAAAACACAATAATTACCAGTGTTATTTTTAAAAACAAAATTGGCCAATGTTGTTAAAATGGTAAGTCGCCATGCGAAATTATGATGGCTGTTTGAGCCTGCCGAAAGGCTGTAGCGCATTGTTGAAGGGTACTCTCTCTCTCCTTGAATCCTCTAGCCGTGATTTACCATCACTTCATTTCCAAGAGCTGTGGCGCATTGACGAAGCGTACTCTCTCCTTTGATTTCTCTCGCCATAATTTACCTCTTCATCAACAAGAGCTGCAGCGCATTAGTGAAGCGTACTCTCTTTCTCCTTTGATTCTTCTTGTTACGATTTACCACCCCATTGTCAAAAACTGCAGCGCATTGTTGAAGCGTAGGTTACTCTCCTTCTCTTGCCAGCATGATTTACCTCTTCATCAACAAGAGCGGCAGCGCATTGGTGAAACGTACGGCCGTATTCCTCATTGCAACTCACCCTCAGGTGCCGCTCAAAAACCAATTCAACAGAGGGATGCATTTTTCCAACAACGCAACAGGAACAAGTGTTGTGCATAGAAATGAAATTTTCACAACACAAATCTGTCCATTGAATTGGTTATTGAGTGGCACCTGAGGGTGAGTTGCAATGGGGAATACGGCCGGTAGTCTCCTTCTCCTTGGTTGCTCTTGCTATGATTTATCTCATCATTAAGAGCTGCAGCGCATTGGTGAAGCGTAGTCTCCTTCTCCTTGGTTGCTCTTGCTATGATTTACCTCATCATTAAGAGATGCAGCGCATTGGTGAAACGTACAGTCTCCTTCTCCTTGGTTGCTCTTGCTGTGATTTACCTCATCATTAAGAGCTGCAGCGCATTGGTGAAGCGTAGTCTCCTACGCCTTGATTCCTCTAACCGTGATTTACCACTACGTAGGCCACTCCAGTTTTCGTGCAAACACCCTTTTCGTTGTGCCTCTTTTGCATATTTGCAGTTGAAATTACTTGAAAGCTCGGGATGTCAGCATTTTTTTCTGATTCTCTTCACTAGGTGATGTTCTTTTTGCTCCGTTTATTGTGACTCCTAATTGGCTTGGACTTAAAAATCATGGACTTTACCAATGAACACGTTCGTTAACTGTTTTAAAAGTTTCAAACTTCAAGAGGATGCAAGGAAGATCTATACCGATTTGATATAAGTTCATGGTGATCGTTGTTGTTCGTATGACAGCTTTGCAGGTGTATGCGCCAACTCAAGGATGATTGCTGCAACCTGAAAGATGACCCTTGTCCAGGGCCCATCAAAGAGGTCGTGAACGAACAAACAATTGCTGTTGTATGGGAGTTCTTATTACTGGTGATCCACATGTTACCATCCAGAACATCATCTCGGTATCGGATCTCAGTAATGGGACAGTTTGCAGGATAATCCATGATCATATCAACCTAAAAAAGATCTGTGCCCAATGAATTCTCCAAGGATCCACAAAATGGATTTGGCATCAAATGCACATTCCTCCTGCATGACAAATCGATACCTGGGAATTAAACTATCATAAATGAAAAAGTGGTTTTTCGGCTAGGCGCGATCAAAGTTTTTGACTCTGTGTTGGTGCTTGCCTGGGACATTCAGAAAGATTATTGAATGATGTGGCCATGCAATTGCTGAGAAAATGGGTGCAAGTTACGGACGTTTATGCAAACTGTACATCTGCTCCTCGTTTGACCTCTAATGACCTGCCCGATTTTACTAACGATAGTTTCATTCTGGTTTTTAGTGAAGTATCTGTTTAACCCTGCAAATATATCAAGACTTTGTGATAGTTTTTTCAATTACAACATTCTCAGTGTTGCAAAAAATATCTGTCACAAACTGCATTGGCATATTCCTGTTTGCATTGTTCGCTCCTTTGTTTTGTTTTTGCTGCATATTACATACATTGCATGCGTTTTGTTTGCCTGAGTATTGGGATTTTGCTTGCATTTTTTTAATTTTATTTACAAATTTATTCATATAAGAATGATGTTCTGAATAATCATCCGGAATAATTATCCTTGTTTATTGAAAAGCACGTTTTCGTCTGACTACAGGACAGTGTGACTGAATAATAGCAGGTTATCATTAAAGATTTAAGGGTTCCAATACCATTTCCAGTGTTTACAGATTTACGGGTATCGGCCATTCTAGTGCCCTTGGCAAAAGGCTGATGGAGGCTGGAGGGACAGTGGACAGGACCAAACTGGAAGGACCGCTTTATTTGCAATTAGTGCAGTTTAGTGCAATCTAAACATCATCTGACTCAAATTCAGAAAAAGAGCTTTCCTTGCGCCTCCGGCTGTTTGGTTTTGCTTGCTGGACTTTAGTTTCGATACTATTGTAGAATCCATGGTAACATTTATGCTAGCAGTGCATTCCTCGTGGCTTGCACCGGTTCCCATCAGAACACCGAAGTTAAGCAACGTTGGGCCTGATGATGCTTGGATGGGAGACCACCCTTGTACCCCAGTATGTGCTGCTGGAAGGGGGCTTAGTGGCCAAGTCCCTCGCCTCCTTCGGATGAGACGTTAAGCAGGAGGTCCCGTGTGCAGCATCACACTGTGCACGTTAAAGAACACCTAGTTCCAGTCCAAGAGAGGCTGGCTGGTAACAATACACAGAAGCCACACATCACAAGCCACACGTCTGCCGCTCTGCAGAGCAATATTCGGTTCGGGCAATCCTGCGGGTTGGCGTGTATACGCCGTAAAACTGATCCGAGTCCTGTCAGTTGAATGCAGAGCGGAGTTGGGCTACGATTATGGGGCATTGTTCTCCTTGCGAGCCCAAGTTGTGCAACAAGGTTTAAGCCGAGCCACCGGCAGTATGGCTGTCAGCTCATAATGGCAATGATGATGAAAATTCAGGAATGATGAATCCGTGACGAAAGACTCAGTAAGTCATTCAACTCAGCTTGGGCTATTCCAACTGGGTGCTTGTAAGCCTTCTTGAGTAGTTGCTCACTCGGTTCTCGCCTCCTAGACTTCTTGTGAATGTCCGTTAATTCAAGATCATGGTAGGTTTCCCTGCTCCAGAAGGGAAAAGGGTGAGTGTCTTGGACCTGGAATGTGCGAACCTGAAATCCAAAAAAAAGCTTAGTGGTTAAACGAAACTCAGCATTGGATTAAGCTGCTTGACGCAATGTTCTGCATACGAGCTATTTTTTTAAAGCAGGAGTGAGATGGGAATCGGTGGGGGCTAGCTACATCGGAAGCCTTCGGCAGTTTAAATGTTGATGAAGACGTACATAATAATTATTGTTGAGCACAGCAGCAAAATGAATTAATGTTAATGAGTGAAAGCCTTTTCCAATCAGGCAGGAATAACGTTTGTTGGTTGTGTGTTTGCATTGCACAAAAAATCACATTGAAACTACCTTTGTTAACAACATTAGAGCAGCAGAGTAGCTAACCTTTTTCCAGTTCACTTGTGAGCTTGAGTTGCTGGTGTTCCATTCTCCACCCAGTTGTTCTGCATATCGTTTGAAGTTGTAGAAGGAGGAGTGTGTCATCTCCGTGACTTTGTACCGAGAATGGAATACTTTTGCTTGGCGGACAAGAGTGAACCATTGATCAGGAGAATACAGTTGTTGACCATTTTGTTCTGGCCGCTGCAATTGTCTCATAGAGACACACCTCCGATTGGCCTTGGCTGGCACATTGTTGCAAGAAGTGAAAAACACAGCTTGCAGCTTCATTCGAACCTCGATTGGCTTCGGCTTCATTCCACATGTAGCAATTAGCCGTCCCATTCTTTAATTCAAACACACTGAAATTGTATACTGCGAGTTTTCTCTTATAGAACAGCCCTGAAGCTTCCATGCAAGATGTTGGCAACACTTGTTTCAGGTCCATGCATTCTGCATTAAAAAACGGATACACTTTTGCTCTCGTTTTGTCCAACTGTTTCACATCTCTGGCCTCCTTCTTGTTTTCCAAATGCCTCTCATGCTCACACTGCTTCTCCATTTTCTGTTCAGGGTTCAAATTGTTGTACATTGCATTGGTCTTTCTTGGGTATATGGAACGTCAGGTTTTGAGCTCTGAACACTTCGGTGTACAACCACTATTTTGCAGGGGAAATTGATTTCTGGACACACCAGTCAAGATACATTCCATACGAATGCTGAACGCTTTTCTGTTCCGCAGGTAACTGCAATTTTGCATTCTTCTGGCGGCAGTAATGTGAGGGCACCTTTTCGATATCATCCAGATGTTGTTTGCAGGATTTCCTTTCTTCATCTGTTACAGCAATGCGACTTTTTGCTTTGCCTCTCTTATCCTCTGTGATTACACCAGTTTCTGATTTTTGCGCAGCATTGTTGCAATAAACTGTTCCGAGATGCTGTAAGTATTTAGGAAAAACTTCCTGCACGCAACAATTTCCTGATCCTGAACGAAGAGTTTGTAAATGTTGTTTGCCTGCCTGTTACGAACACTGTTTCCAAGCTTGGGCTTCCATTTTGTTGCTTTCTTGCACACTCTCCGCGGGACAAAAGACTCCTTTTGTTGTTAATTGTTGGCAGATTCCATAAACTCTCGTGCAAATCTTGTTGTGCATGCCACAAAACGCCCAACGATAAACTTGAATGCACCTATCATAAGGACCTTTATGATTGTTTGATACTCAAGAACTTTATTCTAAACAATCATAAATGCCTTTATGATTGTTTCATTTTCATGGAAGTACAAAACCATTACTGAAGCAAAGTATCATATCACCTTATGATACTTTTCCTCTGAAGAAAAGTTAAGAAATGTGGCCAGGGAAGACTATACTATTGGACATAACACAGTAGTGGTTAGAGATACCTTTATGATAATTTTTTCCGAGGAAATACCATCACTAAGAGCCTATATTTGCTCGGAAGAAAACTATCATAAAGGCCTTTATGGTAGTTCAACTCGAGAATTCCTGGCGCAGAACAAAATCACTAAACTAGGCGATCTGCTATACTGTCCAGACTGGGCTCCATGCGACTACTGGTTATTCCCAAAATTGAAATATGCAATTGCTGGGGAGCCATTTATACGCGTTCAAGACCTGGCGAAAGCCGTTAATTCAGGGCTGAAAAGGTTACCCCCTGCTGAGTACCGCCAGCCATTCGAAAGTCAAATTTTGTGGTTGAAACGATGTGTCGAGGTCAAAGAAGAGTAGTTTGAAGGAATAAGATCAAAAAGGAATGAACCACCCATATTTCTCTAATTCCTAGACCTGTTTGCACGAAAGCTGGAGTGACCAACGTACATAACCAAGAGCTGCAGATCATTGGTGAAGGAAGCGTAGTGCTCCTTTTCTCTTCGATTTCTCTTTTAGTGATTTTCCACCTCATCACCCGTTGCATTTTCCACTCAAAATCGGCATCTGACGCGAAGGCTGCGAGGTCCAGCTTGTCTTTTGAAAAACTTTCATACAATATTTGTTTAATTTATCAGTTATAACGTAATTTATCCGGCTGCAGTGTGAAACATCAGCACGCATTATATCAATTTGCGGACGTTTAGCTTGCTTAAAAGCATACCCGAAACGACTGACAAAAATCGGCGCACAAATGACAAAAAGCGATATACGGTGAGAATAGGACTGATATCAGGTAAGTGTATAGCTTTTTTGAAGAAATGAAAGTCAAGTCGCAAACTGGGTCTGGATAATTGGATCAATTTCGCTTTTTTGTTAAATGCGAGTGACTCTTCTCCAAGAATGTCTGTTTCTGCCTGCCCCTATTGGGCACCAAACGTTTCTTCTTCTGTGTGTCTTTTATTGTTCAGAAACTCGAACATTGTTATTGTTTATGTGTGCATCTGTTGCTTGTATTGCTTTTTTATATCATCACGTGTATGCTTGTTGTTTTGTCTTTTGCAGACGCGAATGCGTCGTCTGCTAAGACAAAATGTTATTTTTACCCGGAAACTGAAAACACAAGCCCTGTTTAAAATCGTTGATTTTCGTTGCAAATCGATAACTCAAAAAGTTTTCGACGGATTTAGCCCAAATTTGGAATTTTTCTATCATTTACGGAAACAACGAGCTGATTAAGTTTTCTCTGCGATCGGTTCCTAATGTGGCAATTTTATTCTATGCGATTGCAATTTTTAATTTTTTGCTAAAAAGCCCCTTTTAATACTACTACTTCGAAACCTGAAGGGTCAAAATTTCAAGTTCCGTATTTATGGTCAGTTTTTGCTCAAATTTAGCTGTCTGTTCGGGCTTATATAATTATAAGGTCTCTCACGCAAAATTTCAACTCACTAGGTCAAGTTGCTTCTGAGTTATTGGGTGAAAGGTCACAACTTGAAGAACTGACTCTGGCATCTTTTCATATCATCTGTCAGTCGCAAAACAAATAAAACGGTTTCCATGGCAACGTCAACTGGGTTTTCGACTTGAATCAAAGCTTCCGAAATTCTGCCGCTGAAGCCAGACTCTCCATTAGCAATCACACTTAGCTTAAAATCAGCAGCCAATTCGACGGCTAGATTGGTGTTGTGAAACTTTAATTTCTAATTACAACGCTATTCCTTTTCCATTTCTGGGAAGCGTTCACCCATTTGTTAAATTGACAGCTGTCCTAAAGCGCATATTATGGGTGTGAGTGGAAATGAGGTATACGGCCGTTCACGAATGTCACTTATCACTGCAACCAGAGATGCTCAATAGGTTACCCTGTTCTTTTTCCAAGGGTACCCTATCTATAAACACTGAAAACTGTCTAATCCGTAAACTGTCAGTGCTAACAATGCTGATGAAGCAATCGTAGAAAGGTGTGAACATTCTAGCTTAAGTCTTTTATACGAGGGGACAAAAATGCACAATTGCACAATTGCACGGAAACAATTTCAGAAAATAACTCTGTTCTTAGCCGTGCCATTGTGTCCCCCTTTGACGTCAGCCTTACTCAAAGGCCCTACAAGGCGAAAGCACTGCAAAAGACAAAACCATGGCTTCCCTGTGTAGCATCCACCAGCATTTGACCTCAAGCTGGGATGCTATTTTCAAACACAACAATTTGTGATCATGCACACGTCATTTACTGACGCCAGGTTTTGCAGGCATTTTTGTCGTAATCGCTGATAACGATCCGATTTGACAGCCTCACGAATGCGGACTGTAGCCGTTGCCAGCGAAAATGTTCGCAGTTCATTCGCAAACCTGCCGCACGAAAAGGCAGACGCCCAGTGCAACGGGCTCGAGTTCAGTGTGAAAATTTATAGGGCTAGGCACTGTTACTTTCCTCTTTCTATTCCCTGCAACAGGACTGTTGTTGGCTAATAGCCTTTTAAAAACTTTGTCTTGGGCAGAACTTACGCCCTAACTTCTGTGCCACGGACACCTTCGTGCAACAACATCGCACCAGTAAAGCAACCCTGAAGAATAACCAACTTCTATCAGGGGTAAGTGGTAACGCTGAGTTTTCAATGAGTCGTTGATTTTGTTTTGCTGACACAGTGTTCCAGGGGGATTTCAAACATTTGAGCCATTTCCTCCCAAGTGTTACTCAGTAACACCAATAATAGAAAGACCCACTTTCAACAAGGGTGCACTTATTTCACGGAAGTTTTTGTAGAACCTTGCTACCAATAGTTGCAGTCTGGCGGAATTCGCACTCCGAATTCCGGTTTGGAATAATAATTGTCTGTAAGTGGACTCTTTCAGGCAATCTGGTTTGTTCGACATTATTAACAGTTACGGGCATGATCACCGAATTCTTTTTCTGAGTCTTCCCACACTTTCCACAGAGCTTGAAACAGCTGATGTGAAGTTTTGAGAATGCTTGAACAGTTCGAACCAATAAGTGAATGGCAAATCCTTGGACCACTCAAATTCGTTGACACAACGGTGCAACCATTTTTCACACAACAAATATCACAAGGGTGTTTTCTAACCCCTTTCTCTTTTCAGTTGTAATTTTGGGGACTTACAACAGTCCTGTTTCTCTTGCCAGTCACGTGTACCAGCTGGTATCCACGAGATCCACCAAACCAACTTTATCAGCTCTTGCTAGAGGCATCAAGACCGGTCAAGGTCCCGCCACAACATGACCTTGGGTTCGGCATTCAAACACGCCAAACAAAGTTAAGTTGAAAACTGTCATCTTTGTTTTCTAACCATCTCTGGGGTTAGGGAAGTGGAAAAAGGACAAGGCCGCTTGAAAGACTGTCAGCTTTGCCCACAGTGCTAAACCTCAAGTGCCATCAGATTTTAGTGTGTTTACCATCAGTGTGTTTGTTTCTCATTTGTGTTCACCTCTTCTCTTTTGAGTTTTAACCTTTATCCGCTGTTTTCACCATCATGTAACTTGTTCCACTCTCCTTTCATCATTTCACTCTTTTAACCAATTTTGTTGAATTTCCAAAGGTTTGTTGAATATAGGCAGTTTGTGCTGAAAACCTACCGAGAGTTTCAGTCAATTTTCAAAAACGCTATTTGGCGCCCGAACGGGGACTTTCACCTGCAAGAGTTTATTTGGGAAGAGACCTTCTAACCGTCGAGCAATTACAACTTTTGGACCCTGAAAAAATTGCTCAAGCTCCCATGGACATACAAGCAGAGCTCCAAGAAAGAAAAGAAATTTATGATTTTGTGAGGGAGCAAGCTCAAAAACAATTTGAAAAGAATGCCAAAGCTTTCGACGCTCGGCATAGGGTCCCTACATTAAAGGTTGGCGATATTGTGAAAATAAAATTGGTCCACAAATCGAAGGCTGATTCTGATTTTCACGACAAATCGGCTCCAATATTTTCGCCACCTTATATCATTTTAAATTTGGACGAACGGAACAACGCCGTCTTAAAACCGTGGAGATACAATGGTCCACGTGTTACTTTCAACATTGACAGGATTTATCCATTGAAAACACTTCCTGGCTGCGAGAAACATCATCTCTCACATGATGCTTTCTCGTGTTTTTCCTTGCAGGATAACGATGAACAGCAACAAACGGAGACAGGCGACGTCGACCGATGCGTTTCGTCTGGCTCTGATGCCTCACTGGTTGCGTCATCACAGGGGACAGCAGCAGATATACAGGCATCTTCACCTGAGCAAGTTGAAATTGCTTCTGAAAGCTCATGCGCCAGGTCAGATGAGTCGTTGGCATCACAGGTTCGCCATCACTACAACCTGCGGCCACGCGCAAGGCCTAAATATCTGGCGTAAAAATTTGCACCACAGTTCAAGCTGCTGTCTCACCAACCAGTACCTGTTCATCTAGTCACTCTTTACTGTTTTAGCCGGTTTTTATCAGTTCAACCCGTTTTTATCATTCACCGGATTTTACCCATTTACTGTTTTAACCGATTTAAAGTTTTTAAATGGTACCATTTTTATTGCGTTTTAACCTTTTTCTTTTCATCGTTTTAACGTTTCAACCTGTTTTTTTAAACTTTAACCGTTTAACAGTTGGGTTTTAACCTGTTTACTTTCTGTCACATTTTCATTTGTCTCGTCCCTTGCAACCCATTTGTGCACGTCACTTCTTTCACATGGTTTGTTTTCGTGCCTTCATTTTCTGAGTAACTGTCTACCTCATCTTGCCACAGAATTTCTTCTGTACTGGTCCATTCCTCGGTTCGGTGCGATTTCACGCATGAAAGATTGCGGGTACCGAGGGGGAGTGGAGCAGTGCAGGGGAGGGAAGTGGTATGATGGGGGAAGACAGGTTTTTCAAGAAACTCTGGCATATACTAAGCCCAGAATGATTTGTTTTTGCACGTGATTTTGCATTATTTGGATTTGGAACTTTAGAGGATGGCACCGGCTGGGTTTTGTCAAACCTCTGGACCTGTCGGTCCCTTTCGTTTCCAGGCAATTTACGTCCCCAAGAAGGGGAGGGGTACTGGAGGGAAGGGATCGGCAGGGACATTGGTGAGGCAGAATTTCTGAACGGCCGGCAAACCAAACCGCTTATTTAACGGTACAAAATAAAAAAAATACAAAAAAATCACAAAAACGAAATCAAACAAAAATCTTAAAATCGAAAACAAAAAAAAAATGTTTCTTTGCTCATCCTCAATTAATATATATGATCCGTTTCTTAATGTGTGTGCCTTGCTTTGCGTGATGTGGGTTGTGGATTTAAAACTTCTAGGAACTGATGTCACAACTGGTTTTCTTCTCGTTTTTCACACAAATTTTCTCTCATTTCATTTCATTTATCTAATGTGTACTCATTTGTTTTGTTTGTCAATTATGGTCCCCTGGTTCTTGCAATTGTACATTCGAATACTTGTTGATGCTAATCTGCACAATCTTTTGCACAATATGGTTTACCGAGACATATTGGCTTGCTAAAGATGCAATATTTAGTGGCATAATTTGAAAGGCTTTCATTCAGGAAGAATCTATTGTACAGGGTTGGACGAAAATTCCCCTTTCAGTGAAATTTTCTTTTCTGCAGAGGGGGAGTGTAGCATCCACCAGCATTTGACCTCAAGCTGGGATGCTATTTTCAAACACAACAATTTGTGATCATGCACACGTCATTTACTGACGCCAGGTTTTGCAGGCATTTTTGTCGTAATCGCTGATAACGATCCGATTTGACAGCCTCACGAATGCGGACTGTAGCCGTTGCCAGCGAAAATGTTCGCAGTTCATTCGCAAACCTGCCGCACGAAAAGGCAGACGCCCAGTGCAACGGGCTCGAGTTCAGTGTGAAAATTTATAGGGCTAGGCACTGTTACTTTCCTCTTTCTATTCCCTGCAACAGGACTGTTGTTGGCTAATAGCCTTTTAAAAACTTTGTCTTGGGCAGAACTTACGCCCTAACTTCTGTGCCACGGACACCTTCGTGCAACAACATCGCACCAGTAAAGCAACCCTGAAGAATAACCAACTTCTATCAGGGGTAAGTGGTAACGCTGAGTTTTCAATGAGTCGTTGATTTTGTTTTGCTGACACAGTGTTCCAGGGGGATTTCAAACATTTGAGCCATTTCCTCCCAAGTGTTACTCAGTAACACCAATAATAGAAAGACCCACTTTCAACAAGGGTGCACTTATTTCACGGAAGTTTTTGTAGAACCTTGCTACCAATAGTTGCAGTCTGGCGGAATTCGCACTCCGAATTCCGGTTTGGAATAATAATTGTCTGTAAGTGGACTCTTTCAGGCAATCTGGTTTGTTCGACATTATTAACAGTTACGGGCATGATCACCGAATTCTTTTTCTGAGTCTTCCCACACTTTCCACAGAGCTTGAAACAGCTGATGTGAAGTTTTGAGAATGCTTGAACAGTTCGAACCAATAAGTGAATGGCAAATCCTTGGACCACTCAAATTCGTTGACACAACGGTGCAACCATTTTTCACACAACAAATATCACAAGGGTGTTTTCTAACCCCTTTCTCTTTTCAGTTGTAATTTTGGGGACTTACAACAGTCCTGTTTCTCTTGCCAGTCACGTGTACCAGCTGGTATCCACGAGATCCACCAAACCAACTTTATCAGCTCTTGCTAGAGGCATCAAGACCGGTCAAGGTCCCGCCACAACATGACCTTGGGTTCGGCATTCAAACACGCCAAACAAAGTTAAGTTGAAAACCGTCATCTTTGTTTTCTAACCATCTCTGGGGTTAGGGAAGTGGAAAAAGGACAACGCCGCTTGAAAGACTGTCAGCTTTGCCCACAGTGCTAAACCTCAAGTGCCATCAGATTTTAGTGTGTTTACCATCAGTGTGTTTGTTTCTCATTTGTGTTCACCTCTTCTCTTTTGAGTTTTAACCTTTATCCGCTGTTTTCACCATCATATAACTTGTTCCACTCTCCTTTCATCATTTCACTCTTTTAACCAATTTTGTTGAATTTCCAAAGGTTTGTTGAATATAGGCAGTTTGTGCTGAAAACCTACCGAGAGTTTCAGTCAATTTTCAAAAACGCTATTCCTGGAAGCGAACCTTTCAATCTTGTTTATATTCGATAGGAGGAAAACTCCAAAGAATAAAGAATAAAAGTTTGATTTTTTGATTTTGATCTTGATTTTGATAATTGGCTGTGACGATTCATGTAGGAAGGCATTCGAAATGGCTATCATCATGGGTATACGTACGTGCACGAAGTGGCATTCTTGGATGGGCCCGGCTGCTAGTTCCAAAGTAGTGGCAAACCCATGGCAGTGGAACGAAAATACGAAAAAAAGGTTCATAACCTTTAAAGGTAGGTTCTGTTACCATTAAAACGGAAAGATAGGTTTGCAGGTTCTAACCGTTTCTCTTACCGTTTTGCAGTCAGATGCGAAAGAACGAAATGCAATGCTCCGTTTTTCAAATTCATCGAAGTTCATCTGCTCGAAAGTTGGAATGGTATTTTCTTTGAAATCGACCCATGTGCGTGAGGATACGGCAAATATTTCCCTTATTTACGTGATGGATGCTACGTGGGTACATGACTATACGCACATGGATGCAATGACTATACACTGCAAGAAAAATAGTGGCAACTGCTGTCACTTCTCTAGTGGTCAATGCAGTCTGTCACGTAATAGTGGCAGATGAACTCAGTTTGCCACTTTCGCAGTGGCAA
>JASGXE010006622.1:0-19896 GCA_030068105.1 Sinentomon sp. SZTP_YWyxl | reverse complement strand
AACCGGGTAAACAGTTTGGGGGGGGGGGTCATGATCGCCAAACCCATTGTGACCATGGTGATCTTGCCGAGTCCATTTCTCTGTGTCGCCTTTTTCCATTTCCGGCCAAATTGCACCTGGGCAAGGCCACTTGCAGTCACAAACAGGAAAAAATTGTATCGGCTCAAACCCTCAACTCTGGGACCCATTGCCAGCTTTACGCGTGCTGCGGTGATGATGTTGATTGAATCAGATGGCTCCTCATCGATTGCGCTATTTTTAATCATCTTTTGTTTTGAGGCTGAAGCAGTGCAGGGTTTTGGTGCTCTGGGGCAAACTCCGAGATAATACCATGGAAGTATAACAGTCAAACCAGAAGCAACAAAGCACCATCTTTCTGCATTGCTAAATGGCACCACCTTGCTTTTCCGCTCTCATCCGTGAGAGTGCCACCACCATGGCAAGAAAACGTGGATGACATGAAAACAAATGCCCGAATGCAGCAGAATTTTCAACGTTTGCTTGGCAAAATTTTCAATGCGTGTTGTTTTTTATTTTTTGTTGAATGAAAATTCTTCACACGGAGCCATGCGTCAAAGACATGGGATTTTGTGAAGCCTGGCATCAATGGCTCTTGGCAGGCTACTGACCATGAAGTGCGACGGAATGCATGTACAAGTAGGTTAAGCCAGGAGACAAGTTGGACCAAAACCAATGAAAAAAGATGGAAACAACCAAAAAGGGTGAAATCAAGATGCAAAAAACAGATTTGCGTTTTACTGGAGCTAACTTTGGCCATCTGCCTTCCTGGAATAGTCATTTCATGCAGACAGCAGCAAAATTGTTAAAAGCAAGGGGGCAAGCTTCGGGTCCGAGACGGCAGGGGCCTTGGTTTTGCCAGACCTTTCTGGCAGGGTGCACACCCCCAAATTTTAACAAATCCCAGAAATGTCCAAATTCCCCATTGATGCGCTTTGTTGCTCACACTCCTCCAGATTTTGAGAACTCCACCCAAAATCCAAAGTCTGATGACTGCTGAGTGATGGACTCCCAGTCCCAGAGGTGTAAGAACTTTTGTGTCGCCTGCAACCCAGCTTCATCAGATGCCAATGGCAAAACGTGGCACGCAGTGATATCACCAGTGGGCAGGAGTTTGCCCCAGAGCACCTCCAAAGAAAAAATTGAAATACGGAAACCGAAAAGGAAAAGTCTATTTTTAGCTGTCGAGTGGTGCATGTTTGTATTCTTCACAGAAAGGTGGTATTGAAAGTGCTTTTCCGAAGTGATTATCGTCTTATGTTGGCTTATTTCATAATTCCCCGGAAAAGGCAATATGGAATTGGAAAAGGACGTCAGAAGACCACATTTGAAGATAAAATTGCCCTGTGGGACAAATGGGTAGCAGGCACTAGTTTTGAATTTTTTTGAGATGAATAGAATGATCTTTTATATTCATTATTTGACGGAAATGGCATAAATTTTAATGTCTCCGTATCTGTGAAATTCATTTCCTTTGATAAATGGAAAAAGCATGTCTTCATCTGTGCCACACGTGTCGCTTTGCGTGCTTTTTCACTTGCAATTCTCAGGACCACCTCTGTAGTCAAAACTGCCTCTGGGTGTGCCGTCCCCATCCTCTCACCTATGTCCCTGTGTTCTTTTGGGATAAAATTATTGCATGAGTTTTTTGCAATGTGAGTTGACCTTGGCAACAGAAAGAAAGGGCAAAATGGTGATGAATAGGGAAAACCGGGAAAAGAGACAAAAACATCAAACCTAGCGTGCAAAAGCCACATGGACTTTGGGGGGACGAGGGACCATCGAACAGCAAGGGTGACTTGTAAGCGCCCGACGATGCGTTGCGCGCAGCGCAACGCTGGGGGAGGGGTTCGGGGAGGGGGTGTCCCACTCCCCAAAGGGGAAGAAATTTTGAAAAAATGGAACCTCAAATGGTGCCCAAAATGCTCAATTTTTCAAAAAAAGATCAATTTTTCAGGCGCTCCTGGTAAAATTTTGAAATTCGACAAAATTATTGGAGGGGACGAATTCCCTCGGAAGAATATTGGGGGGACGTGTCCCCCTGTCCCCCCCCGGCTTTTGCGCCCTTGCATCAAACTGCCTGGCCTGGCAACAGTTGATCCACAACCAATCGAATTCAAACAAAAAATGTCCTCCCAAAATGATTTTTTTTGAACTCGGCTGCAAGCTTTGAGGACCAGTTTACACTATGAAATTGTGGGTCTACTCTTTGTGAAATGTGCTGATCCTTCCTTCATTGTTGCAGTCTCCAGGAAGTTCCCACTTTTCCCACTCCAGCTCCACACAACCACCGATTTGACAAAATCATTTGTGTGCGACAAAATCATTTGTGTGCATCGCCACCTTCCATTTTGTTTTGCCAAACAACCAATTGTGGGACGAAGCCGTGAATTCCAAAAAAAAAAAAAATCAAATTAAGTGATTACAGCACAACGGCAGCCCCGGCCAATTGCGTATCCGTCCTCCGTCTTCCTCGACACACATTGCACCATGTCTTTCACTTCTCTTTTTTGTCAACCTTGAATGCTGTTGAACCGAAAATTGCTGTTAAAAGAATGATTTCAATCTGGTCTGCATGGACTCTTCCAATCCTGGCCTTTGCGCCTTCTCCTGGCTTTGCGATTATGTTTTGCTTTTTTGGATTCCAGAAAAAGAGTTGGATGCTGTGGCCCATCGCCACTTTTTGCATGTTTATACCACTCAGCAATCAAGATACATAACCACCCACAAAGCCAGGACAGTTGTTGGATACGGAATACATAAATACGGAAAAAGTTGAATACGGAAACAATAAACTGCGAACAGCCAACAAGGCTCAGCAGATGGTCTGCAGGCTCCAAGGCTCTGGGCAGATCTCAAGCTCGAAATGTTGACAAACACACAACACTCAACTCTGCATTTGAAGTTTCAATTATAATCAATACATGGGCACCATGAATGCGAAAACATAGTTAATCGTTGATGATTACCGCCATCGGGGGGACAGCGTCCCGGTGCAGATGGGGTAAGGTTCCCATGGATACTCACCTCGTCACCCACTAAGGGTGAAGTGGCGGTGGACCTGCCTCAATGCCCGGGCTAAAAAACCCTCGCACACTCATGCCCATGACCCCCCAGGAAAAGGTTACTAATCTGGTAGGTTATTGGCCTGGTCCCAGCTCAATTACCATTTACCCTCATGTTATTCTCCACGTGCCTCATCACCTTCCAGGTCCGCCCCATGTTCCAGTTCCTCGTTGGATGAGTTACCGTCAGTCATGTAGATGCGTTTTGCTTCTTTGTCCACCTCCCTTTTGTCTTCATATATGTGGTTCCAGACTGCCGGTGATGACGGGGATCTACTCAATGCCAAATCCAGAGAGTGGTGCCATGTGAAACATGGTCGGCCGACCTTCCTCCCTCGGACCTTGAGTGCTGATGCTGCCGGCAAGAATGAGTTTGGTGGTCGGCGACAGACATGGGCCCAATATCTTATGCGTGCCACCGATATCGACCGGGTGATAGTTATTCCATTCACTAATCGGTGCCAATTTCGTAGCAGTGTTCGTGACTCGTCCAGTGAACTAATCATGAAGAACTCAGCCCGACGCAACTGCAGGCGATTGGCTTTGGTGTGAGACATGAGATGTGCTCCGTATGACATCACCGGCCGTATGATGGACTTGTACATGGCCAAAAGTGATCTGATCGGCAGACCCTTCCCACTTACCAGAGGCATCAGCGCGTGTAGGGTGCGGTATGCCTTGACTATCCGAACCCGTAGGTTTCCTCGGCGCCGGTGTCCTGAGTACAGCATGTGCCCCAGATCTCGGAGCTCCTGCACCACTGCTAATTGGTGTCCGGCCAAGGACAGCGAGCCACTCTCCAATACCACCCATTCGGATCCCGTATCATCACTCCACATTTTGCCATGTCGAGCTGAAGCCCTACACTCGCCAGCAGCGGGCACATCTCCATCATCAGCTCTTCCAGATCACTCTTGGTATTTGATATCGCAAGAATGTCATCTGCATAGGCTAACAGTCGGGAGTCTGAATGTGAAAACATAGTTTACGCAAAATAACAGGTCATGGTATCAAGTCATTGAGATCAATTTGGGCATTACATTGTTGTTCCAGAGGCCAAATTTATTTCTAGGTCCAGCCAAAATTACAGGCCATTGAGGGACCAGTGAAACGCTGGGTGGCAAATTTCTGGTGAAGAAATTCTGGGGAATTTCTTGGTCAGGGACAGTCACCCCCAGCTCCCAAAATGATTCCTGCTTAAGGGATACCATACGAAAGTGTAATTCTTCCACAACAGGCTTCTCTGGAGCTCAGTTTATTCACTTTCTGACTAGATGAATGCGTGAGCGAGGTTTCTAACACCAACATTTACCATTTCTGGTGAGATGAGTGAGCCTTATCCATTCGTAGATGAAACAGACACACGACCGGTTTCGCCTTCACTCGGAGGGCTTCTTCAGGTGCAGATAAAAACAACAGCGATGAAAGACGATCACATGATGAAGATGAAACAAGCAAAATGGGTGCTGGAGAAGAAGGCACCATTGGCATGTGGAAGCCAACATGTGGGATGTTGGCTTCCACATGCCAATGGTGCCTTCTTCTCCAGCACCCATTTTAGCTTGTTTCATCTTCATCATGTGATCGTCTTTCATCGCTGTTGTTTTTATCTGCACCTGAAGAAGCCCTCCGAGTGAAGGCGAAACCGGTCGTGTGTCTGTTTCATCTACGAATGGATAAGGCTCACTCATCTCACCAGAAATGGTAAATGTTGATAAACCCATTCGTGGTGCACGTGCTTCAATTGTGGTTTCTAACAGTGTTTATTCATTCCCAGGAGTGATATGAGGTTTACATGCAGATGCCACAATGGTCATTTCACGTCGAGGAATTGATGTGCTTCACACCGTGTTGCTGCATTGAATGGGATTGATCGGTGCGCAAAAAGAGACGGAGCATTTGGGATTATCCACGACCGGATGAACCTTCCAGATGGAACTCAGCCACACAAGTCCTATGGAAAAGGCTCTCAGAATTTTGTCCCAAGGAACAATGAGGGATCAAGCATTTCACGAAGGAAGGACCGGCACGCCGCCAGTACTGAATGCCATGAATATTCAGAAAACTACTCTTTTCAATATCTCAAACGACACCCCCATACTAGGCTCTGTTCAGAATCCCAGAGGGTTCTGCAACAGTCACCAGCTGCCTAAGTCGAAGAACTTTAGAACACTCTGATGCAAAATAATGATTATGGTTTCCCGACCCCGAGATGAGAGGGCATCCACATCTGCTAATAATTAAGATTTGCACCGCCATTTTATGTTTGAGTAACCTGTTCCAAAGTGAGGTTTCAAAAACTGACCGTGGCAATTTTGTCTGACCACGTTGTTATTTCGCAAAACAAATGAACACAGGAGACAATGCTCCCCTTCGAGCGTCTGGAGGCCACAACTTGACATGCAGCACCGAAACATGATTGCGGAGTGGAGTGAAGCCCCACTGATTATCACGAAGTTGGAACTTAGTATTGCATAATAAGTCTTCTTTACGCAAACACAATTCTGTCTTCCCAGTCCGGCACGTTGACTGCTGCATGTGGAGATTTAAGTAGGTGAGTCAAAAAATAATTAGAGTTGGCTTCTTGTGGGAAAATCCTTCCCAGGATCTAAACTATTTTTTCGGCAGTTGTACATTTAAATTTGCCTTTTACTTTTTCCACAGCATGCTAAAATCTGCCTTTAATTTTTTCCAGGTACAGGGTTTCAAAAACTATGAGTTTTTAACGCTGGCCAAAAATGTGGAATTTTCAATACATGAATTAAATTTTTTACGTTTTCAAAAGCATGAAACTTCGTGAAGCTGCAACTCAGACGAGTTGATCCACCACACTCACCCGACCTGTCATTTGCGACTTCTGGTTGCCTCGGAACACTCAGCAGGAAAGCAACTTTACCACGTTCAAAACTCATCAAAAGCAGTCAATTTAGGGAGGATGGAAAGGTATACGCGCTTCATAATAATATCGTGGAGCCCTTGACAGTTGGCTCAAAAGTCTGCAGCTGCGCATTGATGCCAAGAAGGATTAGTTTGAAGGATTTAAACATGTAAATTAATTATTGAATCTTCATTTTCATAGTTTTTGACTCACCTTCCTTTTACCCAGTTTCCAACCACTGTGTGGCTCGTCATGATCTGCAACCAACAACTCGCAAAGAATCTTTTTTGGAAGTTTTTTTTAATTGTGACCCACCATGATTTGCACCCCAACTCGCAAAGAAGCTTTTTGGAAGTTTTGGGATCCATCAGAGACATCTGACAACACGTGATCAGAGCAGTCTGAGATTCAGCCACATTTCAGTAAGAATGCATCAAAAATGTGAGATGCCATCTTGGGAACATCATCCACCAAACCTCCTACCAGAGGTGCAGCCCCCTGGACTGGATCCCCGTACTGTAACCGCTCTGACCCCCGGAGCAAAAAATCTTGCGATGCCACTGCTGCTGCGTGCGAATCATCGGCATCCGTTGACAGGTCACTCCACTGGTAGATGGAGCTGCATCATGGTCCCAGTGAGGATTTGCTTCGCTCAGGGCTCAGCCAATAAATTAATAAAAACACAGGAATCTGATTTTTTTTTCTTCCTTTATCTGAACAATCAGAATGATTGAATCCATGTTACAGACAAAGAGGCAAGGATGTGGTTTTTTTAGCACCCTGGTGAACCAACCACCAGCCTAGCCAACATCCTGCATAAACAAGGAACCCAAATTTAATAACTTAAAAAAAATAAGCAACCAAAACTGAACAGTAACTGCTATCCTGGTGATAAAGCCATCATCATGCACTCCAACGTGTTGCCATTCCTTCTGACATTTGCATCTTTACTCTTTAGACATCTGGGACTGATAAGCTTCATGAATGTGAACATACTGCTGTTAGAGGAACATGTTGCTGTTGTTCCTTCTTCAAGGAAATCCATTCCACTATCACCATCAATACTTCCTTCAGCTTCCATTTCACCTGAATTATTCACTCCTTCGTGGTGAAGCCGGTCAAAAGTGTCTGCAACAACAGGGCCTTCGTACTCTCGCCAAAGACCCTTTATGTATCTGCCAGACCTGAAACATACAGAAAACAGCCTGATGCGGGATGCCTCACTGCTTGGAAAAATGAAAGAATTTATCAGAAGTTTACAACTTGAGCTTGCAAAATGTTGTATTTTTAAGCCAGCCAGTCGCATATGGCATACTCAGTGCAAGTTAAATCTCAGTGTTTCAAACCAGTGAGTAGCTAACATGGAGCAATTAAAATCATTGCATATGCAGGACTTTAACCCTCCGACTGCCAAGGGGTGGTGCGACGCACCACCAATTTTGAAAATCCGCAATATTTTTTTAGCTTCACAATCCACAAGGTCATGCTCAAAGCTCAGTTATTAAAATTTAGATTCCAACCCCTGCATGAAGTTTCCAAAGAAAAATACCCTTGCATTTGGCTACAATGCCTATGGTGGTGCGTTGCACCACCCCTTGGTAGTCCGTGGCCCGTTACTTTTTAAAATTGCCAAGGGGTGGTGCGATGCACCACCAGTTATAAAATCATAATAACTTTTGCAAACATGTCAAAATAATAATTATTTTACCATATTGTTGATAAACTTCAATAACATTCCATAAATTGACAACTGTGAGATGGTTTTTGAATCAAAAATAAAATTGTTTGAAGCTTGAATTATCACTGGTGAATTCTAGCAACATGGTATCCATTGATGGGAAGTGACCGATAGTCTTCCTCCTCCTCTTCTCTTCCCACCACACCATTCTTCTTTCAGAGCATGCCTCCATTCTTTTTCACTGGACCTGACTACTGAATTGCAGAATTTATTACCATGTGAATTTTGCTTGATTCTTTTCTTTCGGTTAGCTGTTTCGATTCAGCTCCATTTCAGTTGAACCGACTTTCAATTCAATTATTTTCTCCCCCTCACAAAAGCATCATACACCCAAGAAAATAAATGTTGGAGTCAATGAAGGATTGATACTTGGCGTATTATTGGCTTGCTTTGTGCCAGAGATTTCAAGCTGGCGCCTGCATCCGTGAATTGTCTATTCATGGCGTGTAACTTGTTGGGTCTCCACATCGTAAAATTGACCCCACATCAGATACACTGATGTATTCCTTTTTTTATTTTTATGCCACCAGTCCCCCCCCCTTTTCAGTGTTCAATTGCCCTTGCGGTTCTGCAAGTTTTCATTTGCTTTGAACATTTTTTTTTGTTCATGAGAAGAAAGTCAAAAATAAAAAAGGAAATTGGCCCAGGATTATTTTGCTATCCACCTGAAAATTGGATTTGATCTTGTCCTAACTCTTTTCCCCATGTTTCTCTGGTGCGAATAAAATCACCAGAGTTGGAGTTATGGATTTGCCTATTGCTGGGTACCTATTTATTTGTGCAGAGTGAGATCTTTTATTGAAAAAAAATGGACACAAACACTCACAACAGGAACAAAGTCACATGACCATTTCTTGTGAATTAGATACTCGAAAGTCACTAATATTTAGTGACTTTTCTTGGACTCCATTCAATCTTCATATCGTCGCATAAAATGTCAGACAGACAAAAGTAAACTTGAGAAGAGGGTTCTATGAGGATCCCTGTTGTCCCCTCCAATCTCCCTTTCACATTTCTTGCTTTTTTCATATTGGCATCTAGACCGGAGGTAGACGATTGAGGATTGCAGTAGAAAATTATACTTTTCCACACATTCGAGGTCCAAAAACGAACTTGAGGTGATTCCAAGTAATAACCTCATGCAGTGAAATATTCATCACCACTTTTCAGGAACCCTCACAAGTTTTCAAGTTCTGTGCTTGCTCCAATTCAGTCCAATTTCGAAAACTGGACAGCTTCACACGAGTCTGCTCCAAGACTGCTGTTGCCTTTCGTTTTTCTTTCTCTGCTGACATTCTCTTTAGTCATTTATGGACCGGGAGCATGTCTACTCCTCCAAATTTTTGAGGAATCGCACGAACAACTCAGAGGAAAGTACCTAGACAAAGAGCGACAAATTGGTTGGAACGACTACAAAAATCATGAAAAAACGTACAAAACTGGGAAGGGTGCCAACTAGACTCAACCAAATTTAAGTGGCTGAAAAGGTGCTGCACAATTTTCTGTAGAAGATAACAGAAAAATCATATGAATAAGAGAAAAAAAGTGTGGGTTGAATCAATTTATACGATGGTTTATTTCACAAAATTTCGTAACACATTTTCTGCTACTATTATGATGAATGATCTGTTGTCTACCTTTTTTTTTCATCTGTTAACTGTTAATTCCAAGAATCAAGTAGACTCAAGTTATAATTTGCCTGAGAACCTTCATTTGTTTGTTGCTACAATTGAGTCATGTCCAGGAAAACTCGGATCGCTGGTAATTCCTCCCCTTGTTTAGAATGCTTCAACATCGCCACGCTTTCTCATCAAAACCCCAAATTCACAGTCGTTCCACCCTGTGACAGCAGATGAACTCAGTCAATGATTTTTCCATGAGTTGAGCAGCAATGATAAACTAAAGTTGCACCCTTTGTGTGTGCTCTTTTTCACAGTTCTCTTTTTATTCAAATCAAATAGGCCAAAAATGCACTTATTTTGAATCATGGAAAAAGGAAGCCAGAATATGGAAACCAGAACTACCAGAACTATGCATTTGATTTGTGTTAAGTATTCCATTTTTGACTTGTAATTGGTTATTCAAGATTGTTAGCTGAAATTTCTGTCAAAACAAAAATTCCGCTACCGCATTTCTAACCAGAAGCGTAAACTGTTTTCTTTTATAACTCAAATATTCTTCCAAGATTGAAGCCCAATTTTTTTTTCTGCATGCAGTTTTATCCAATTAATGCTGTCAATGCATGAAAACCAACACTTGTCACCTTGGGGAAATTTTACAGTTGGTGGTGCGCCGCACCACCCCTTGGTATTCCGCGTTCCGCCAAGACCCTTGGTAGTGGAAGGGTTAAACCCATCATTATTTCCCCAATATTTTTTACTTAGTGGTTGATTTTGAGGTCAGATGTTGCCCTTCACCATCTTCGCCAACAAATCGCAACATGGTTTTGTTTTGTCTGTGGTGTAATGCCGGTGAGGCTCAAAATGTAGTAGGAGGTTGGGAGTTTCTGGTTTTGCGTACTGTTTCAGTTCAACTGAATAATTGCTCCCCCTTCTTCCCCAGAAATCATTAATGGTTGGTTCTAAAATACAACAACAATGGTGAGGTCAATTGGTAAGACTGATCCACAATTCAATGAATAAATTACAACATAAGCTTGCGGAATGTGGAGAAATTGTAACTGGGTATGTTGGGTGGTGCTTTACTTCTGGTACAAAAGAAAAAAAAAAAAACAACAGTCTTCCCCCAACCATTCATCTCCGTTCCATCATCCGATTTCGATGTGGTGGGAGATGATGCACTACCACCAGTGGACATCCACCGTTTGAGGGGGTGGTTTGAGTTGGGGCAGAAATAATATGGATATAGTCGGAGGTTGTTTGTGTGCAGAGAGCAAGGCGAGACATTGAGAAAGAGGCGTTGGAGATTGCAAGTGTTCTTAATGTTTCTTGAGGTGGTTTTATGCTAAAGATCAAATGAAGTGGATGGATTGTTGTATGATGCTTCTTGGGGGAGTGTTTTGTTATTTCAGGCTAGAGTTGGTGCATTGGAGAAAACAAGGAGACTGTGATGGTCTGAGGGAAAGGAGTGTAGGTGGTCTGCTGGTTGGCAAACACGTGGTGGAAGGAAAGGTGGGGTTGTTAGGAGAGAGAAAGAGAAGTGTTTGTGGATAGAGTAAGTGGAAGTGCACAGGCTAAAAGGGAAAGGTGGAATGTCTTTGCAAGTGTTTCTGTTCTGAATATTTTGTCTCTAAAATTGTGTTTTTTTGTGTCTGTTTGTGTGTGTGTGAGTCTTAGTTTTTTCTCTCGTGTCAGTTT
The DNA here is from genome assembly GCA_030068105.1 of Sinentomon sp. SZTP_YWyxl. Lineage (NCBI taxonomy): Eukaryota > Metazoa > Arthropoda > Protura > Sinentomata > Sinentomidae > Sinentomon > Sinentomon sp. SZTP_YWyxl. Next base: position 8,880 of record JASGXE010006622.1, on the reverse strand, counting down.
CCTGTCGATAAGGATGTCGAAATCAATCCATTGAGTTCTTGTTCGATTTTTCATTTGTTTCCGAGGTAAAGCACAATAACGGACCCAGTTAATTCGATAAATAAAATCAAAAACAACTGCTCCTTACTGCAAAAATTTAAACAAAACTTCTTTACCCCACTTTTTTTTAGTATTGCAGCCAATGGAGCAATGGAATTTTCTGAAAGTTGGTTGACCATTCGTATGCGTGTCCTTGAATTTCTGTTTTTTTTTCAATGACGTTTTTCTACATGACAATCTTACCTTGTTAATAGATATGGATCAAACGGGAACGATGTGTTGTGCCCGTGATTAAGTGATACCACCTGCGCCCTTCCACTGTTCAGATCATCCAAATATGGTATGGTAAGCCTGTTATTCCTCTCCATCACAGAATAGCAATAGGCTAGTTGGTAGTACTTTGTAAGAAAAGCAAACTTGGATGCTATTGACGGCAAACATGGTCTCAGTGGATTCAGAGATGATGTCACAATTTTTGAAATGTTCAAACTCCGACAAAATGCAAAACCTGCAAATACAATATTAATGCAGGGGGAATTAGGACAGTGATTTTAGATTTTTTTTTGCTTGCCCATTACAAATGGAGTTTTACACTTTACAGGGCTTTCTCTAGGAATTATGACAACATGATGAAGCAAATGTTCTGCAGCACGATCAAGGTTCCCACAGAGAACAAAGGTCCAAAATCAAGTAGGCATGAACTAAATTTTAGAGAAACGACCAAAAGCAGATTTAATAGAAGTAACCAGAAAAGGTGCCTGCTCTGATTCTCCAAAAAGCAGTAAATCAAAACTCATATAGATGTTGGGAATGATTTTTTGGGTGTCCCATCTATGCCCGACGACGTCAATTTATGTGCATTGGTTAAACAACTCCATTGAAATGCAATATTGCATTGAAATGCAATAGATGGGCATCTATGCCCATCTATGCCCGACGACGTCAATTTATGTGCATTGGTTAAACAACTCGATGGTTCGTGTGAAATCGATTTTGGTTGTTGCAAACAACAGCTGGTATAGTGTCACAGCGAAGTGGTGAGGTGTTTGGGGTGTTTGTGGCAGCGGCGCTATGGCGCAGGTGTTCAAATTGGTTGCCACCTGCATTTATGTAGTCTTGCAGCCGACTCGCCACACTGTGGCATATCTTCTGATATAACTGGTTATCTAATGAAGGAATTTCCACCTCTATCCTTCCTGAAGCTCCAAGAGATTGCAGGGTTTTGGTGCATAAACCTGCTCCCGGATGTATCCCCACACGAAAAATCCATCGGAGTCAAGACTGGGGATCTTGCAAGCATTTCAATGGAGCCGCATCTTCCAATCCAACGATTGGGAAACGTTTGGTCCAGTAAGGCTCGCACTGCTAGATAATAATAAGGCAGCACCCAGTATTGCTGCTTGCTGCCAGCAGCAAACATTCCCTACCGAAAAGTGAAAAAAAAAATACAAATACAGACGGAAATCAACAGAATACGAAACTGACCGGGTATAGCTGAGACACCCTGTAGTACGCAGAGTAAAAATGCGACAAGGATTGAAGCAAAGATATGGTTCAAAAATTTGTGCGTTTTTTATACCATCACTTTTTTATACCATCACATCAATGGGAATTACTTTCTGCGTCACATTCTTTTTTTTTTTTGAGAATTTCACACTTTGTGCAAGAGATATGTTCATTTTATTTCCCCACATTGTTCCATACAATACCGATCTTCAACAACCATCTATTGCCTAATTCAAGGAAGTTTGGGGGAATCAACTTTCAGATGATGGGAAGCTCTAACAGAACAGAAAATCTAAGTGAAGTACCGATCAGCAGCATACCAAGCAAGCTGACTCGAGATATGAAGCAGTTGGCAAAGTAAATTTCAAAGATAAAGATACTGTCCAATGGCCAACACATCAACTAAATTTGCTAAAAGGGTGAGTTAACCCCCCAAGCCAGATGTTTCACACGATAGTGCAAAATTCATTACTTCACAGACAATGTCTCTCTGTCATCTTCACTCAAAGCACGGACTCTGAGGTGCAAGACTTCAATTTCAAATGCTGGAAGGTCATATTTTGTTCCCATGAAAAACATCCCCAAATCTGACCAATTTTGACTTCCGATTATTGCTGACAGGCTATCTGAAATAATTTCATTGCATTTTTTACTGCATTTGTATGTGTGATTTAAGCCAGATGTAGTGCTGGCGAAACGGCAATTTGTTTCCATCAAACGGATGGATGTTGGCCAAAAAATGCTACATCACAAATAATTTTGTAAATCACTGTTGAACATTCCATGCATTTGAGCCCTGCAAACGTTCATAATTTCTACAGAGTGGCCTAACTTCGTGAGCCGCTTAAGAGTTTTGCGATTGCCAATTAGAGTTCCTTGAAACTTTCCACCAAGTTATTTTTCAATCTCATACTCACAAAATAAGAGCAGGCAATTCATTAAAACTTTACTTTAAACTGAGGTTTAAAGTGAAGGCTTCAGCTTATATTAAAACCTCGGTTGAATTTTCCGTCACCGGTACCGTGTTCATGAAAACAGTGGATAGGTAAATGAATGTGCAATATTTTTTGCAAATTTTACGTTGACTGGGCAATAACAACCACAAAAAGCATTTTCAAACAAAAAATCTCTTTTGGGTAGACCCTACCAAGAAAAATCCTTCTCTGAAAACTATGTTGAAGAAGTCTGCCATGATGAAAAACACCAAAGTGCTAACATCTGACACAACAGATTCCGATTTTAAATGCTCATCCTTTAAAGCACACCAGCTTGGTAGCTGATACTGGCCTGACTTTTCCACAAAAGCAAAGAGGTTTAAGAGCAATCCAGCAATATCAGCTGACAATTATTCATAGCCTGCCTCTTGCCAGGCTGCTTCCATCTGTACAGGCTGTACTTTGTGTTTGATAAGAGGTACCTAACTCAAGTTGCTCAGCAAGTAAGTCAAAAACATTGTTTCATGCCAGACCGATTTCAGACTTCTTCATAATCTTTGTCAGTGGTTCAGCCATCAATAATGAGTGCCGCCAATAGTGAGCCAGCAGACAAAATCCATCCAATAGAGAAGGTTTAGCATAAAATCGCAGCCATATAAACACAATCCGTGGGGTGATCCAGTGTGGATTAACGCTAATTCGAGGTTGGGAAGTAAATTTTGCCATTTACTTTAGTTGAATGGAAATAATTAATTCGCAACTTCGGATTAGCTTTAACCCACACTGGATCACCCTACAGAATGTCATGTAAATTGTTTGACAAGCATGCTTGTTTTCTTTATGCTCTGTCTAAATTTAATTTGTGCACTACAATTATTGCGACAATGTCACCTGGTTACGATTGTTTGATCATGGTGGTTACCATTTTTTGTTTTTTTTTTTGCCGTTTTGGTTTTCAGCCATTTTTTTTTTTTTTGTTTTCCAAACAAACAACCTTTGTTTTTTCGTTTCACACAAGGTTCGTTTTCTTTTTTTTCAGGGGTTTTTTGTACCTTTTTTCCGTTTAACAAATTTTTGCAAAACAAAAACTTTTTTCAAAAAAACTGGTTTCAATGTAAATTTTTTTGTTTTTCATTTTTTTTTCACATTTGTATTTCAAAGTTAATTTTTCATTTTTTGCATTTTTTTGTATTTTTTTTTTTTTTTTTTTTTTTTTTTTGACACCAACTCGACACACATCAGTATATTTTTTTTTTATTTTTTATATTTTTTTTTTTTTTTTGTTTTCCATTTTGAACCAATTTTCGACCACACATTTCATTTTTGGGTCTTTCGTTTAAAGTTAGCCCTTTCATGTTTTGATTTTTTTTTTTTGATGTCAGCCCGGGGGCGGAGAGGAGGTACTGCATTTTTTATTTTTGATTTTCACATCTTTACGGTACCCTCCCGTGGTTCCCAAACCAATTTGCCTGTTGGGCACTCTTTTCCGCACATCGTTTCGCAAAATGCTGACCAAATTCCAGCCGGTTTCAGCCAAAGTACCTACACGGTGTCGTTTGGAGTTCACACAAGGCCTCACCATCATGGTTCGTTTCAGGAAACTTTTCGTACCAACAAAAGGGCATCAAATTCTGGCCTCAAAGAAACTTCAGCATGCTCAAAATGCAAACGTCTCCATTTTCGAATTGCACAGGTAGTATCACAAGTATCATCAAGTATATTTGATGCATTTTGCATTCAATTTTCCATTTTGACACTAATTGTGACACACATTGCACAGGTAGTACCACAAGTATCATCAAGTATATTTGATGCATTTTGAATTCAATTTTCCATTTTGACACCAACTCGAACCACAAGAATTGTACACAACATCATCTTTGGGTCTTATGGAAAGATAGCCCTTCGGCTAGTAGTCTGACCCTGCATGTTTTCAGTTGTGATGTCAGCCATGGTTCCGGAGAGGTACCACCAAATATCATCTGAGATTAACCTCTTCAGCATCCACCTCTCTACGAACCCTAAAAATGGGTCTCATCTTATTCGCGAGTGCAATTGCTGCAGCACCCACCACTCCAGCTCAAGGCCTCAGTCACAACTCACTGCCAGTATAACGGCATAGCCATCCCGCAGAATACCCGAATAGTATCGGTTTCTGGCCAAGCGGCTTCTACAGGGTGTCTGGTAAAAGCACGGATATAAGTACACAGGCGTATTCCTTATGATCATACGAACAAAAAATATCCAGTGAAAAAATTTGCTCCGACCCCTCATTTCCCAGATATTGAGCCCCAAAGTTCCCAAAATTAGCTTTTTGGGGAAGCTCTGGGGCTGTTTGTGTTGTCCGCACAGGCCCCAAATTTTGCGAGGAGATTCGTCTGGAGAAATACTAAAGAAAATATTCAATGGTCAAATGTGCTCCGGTTCCCCAATTTGCTGATATGAACTCCCAAAAAATCACTCTGGGGAATGTGTTGAAATTTCAGATGGGCGCTTTTGAAAAGTGAGCTGGTTTCAGTGTTTTGGTTGCTGAGGTAACTGAAATGGTCAAGCCTGGCATGAACATGAACTGCCACATTCGGCCATTGCTGACTGGCAAGTAAATGTGGAGAAAAAAGCATTTCTGAACCTTCTAGAGAGATCCAAAAATTCGCGGAATTCGTGGATTTACTGTAACTTATTGGGATGGAGAAAAAACGTTTAATCTTGGCTTGTTTTGACCAATCAGCAATGGCCGAATGTAGCAATTAATGTTCATGCCAGGCTTACCCATTTCAGTTACCTCAGCAACAAAAACACTGAAACCAGCCCACTTTTCAAAAGCGCCCATCTGAAATTTCAACACATTCCCCAGAGTGATTTTTTGGGAGTTCATATCAGCAAATTGGGGCACCGGAGCACATTTGACCATTGAATATTTTCTTTAGTATTTCTCCAGACGAATCTCCTCGCAAAATTTGGGGCCTGTACGGACAACACAAACAGCCCCAGAGCTTCCCCAAAAAGCTAATTTTGGCAACTTTGGGGCTCAATATCTGGGAAATGGGGGGTCGGAGCAAATTTTTTCACTGAATATTTTTTGTTCATATGATCATAAGGAACACGCCTGTGCACTTATATCCGTGCTTTTACCAGACACCCTGTATAACCTGACGCACGCTTCTTATTGGACCCTGGGACCAGGTGTTCTTTTGCATACGCAGTATGATGCTGCAGACGGGACTTCCTGTTAAACGTCTCATCCGAAGGAGACGAGAGATTTGGCCTCCCTTTCAGCAGCACAACCAGCATCCGTAGCTGCTGCAGCACTCCAACAGAGCCCGTCCTCACATTCTGCTCCCTACCTACAGATGAAAAAAAAAACTGCAGGCAAGGGAGACCCATGTGGAGATGCATCCGAATGCGTGACTGCCAGGCAGTGAAAGACACTACTCATCTCGACACTAAAGACACTACTCCACCATCTCGTCCGGGCTTCTTGCGTTCCTCTGTTGCCGCTCAACCCTCGGCTTCTATCGCTGCGCCCACCAATGTTAATCCCGGGCTCTCCACACCTGCAACGCAGCTCGCACGCCATGACCTGATGCATATCGGCAACCCTCGGCTTCCCTTCTCTTCTCCCTTTCAAAAAACCAACTCAACGTTTCGTCAAGGAGCAGGTAAAATCCATATGCGTTTTCCCAATTCCGTCACGACTCATGGGTCATATCATCCACGTTATGTTCCCAATCATACCGGTTTAGATATCAGTCTGTCCTCCATACCAGTTGCCCCGATTGTTTGTGAATCTGCACTTGAACTGGCGGGGTTTGTTTCCTCTGACCGTTTTCCCTTCCTCCATTGCCTGTGCTCGAGCTCTCTCAACAATTTTCACTTCAAATGCCGCATCTCTCCATGTGAATTGCACCCCATTGTAATCCACAAAGAAACATTTGCAGATCAAGACAGGTCAAAGCCCGCTGCGCCTCCAAGCTTGCTGGATCCTGGTCAAAACATGATCCAGCTACCTGCACGCAGTGATTGGCCTGCTGTTTCCGTGTCAACCCTTACTTCCTGTGGGTCAACAGTTGCCTTCCCAAGATCAAGTCCTTCTTCTGCAACCATTCCTCCTGAGCCCGTTCGAATGTCCTCCTCGGCCTTTTCTTCGGTCATACGCCTCCCCAAATTTCCATTTGCCAAGCCTCATGGTGATCGGCCAGCAACAAAATCTATCGCTTTAAAACGTGAAATAAAAATTCTCAGCCTTAACTGCCAAAGTTTGCTAAACAAAGTTCTAAAGCTCCATACCCTCATCGAAATCGAGACTCCTGATCTCATAGTTTGCACCGAAAGCTGGATCGACAGCACTGTATTTGATGCAGAATTTTTACCTCCGGGTTATTACGCCATGAGGCGCGACAGAAACCGTCATGGAGGCGGTGTTCTGATAATTTTATCTGAGCACGTTGACTGTAGTCTCGTCCATTGTAATGCTTCTTATGAATTCCTCATCTGTCGGATTATCTTTCCCCTACTAAACACTGCTATCTTCCTTGTTGCTATTTATCGGCCTCCAAGAACGGACAGTGCGTTATTTGATGCGCTTGACATTGAGCTTGCAAATCTAAACTTACACTCTGACGTTCAAAAGAATATCTTGGTCATTGGAGACCTTAACCTCCCCTCAGTGTTCTGGAATCAGAGGTCAAGTCCGCCTCATGCGCCTTACTCGGCTTCAAACGATGCTGCCATTAAGCTAGTTAACAAATACGATTTATTTGAGCTGGTTCAAGCTCCGACCAGAGGTCAGAACCTCCTCAGGGTTCGGACGGGAAAATCAATGCGAAATTCCATGAGTTTTCCAAACCTTTTCGGTAGCAGTGGTTCTTAAAGTTTTGAAGCCACGGCGCACATTTGGCATCTCTGCACTCACAGGCGGCACACGTAACAAAAGTATGCCCCTGCCGAAGCGTTGCGCGAAGCGCGACACCGGGGGAGGGGTTCGGGGAGGGGGTGTCCCCCTCCCGGAAGGGGAAGAAATTTTGAAAAAATGTAACCTCAAATAGTGCTCAGAATGCTCACTCTTTTTCAAAACAGCATTTTGCATCATTCAATCATTGGGACATGAGAGATCATCATCAGGGAGTTTTCCAGTTTGGAAGTCAATTTTCCAGGAATTCCAGGAAGAAAAACTTGAATTCAAGGATTTTTCCATAAATTCTTACGAAAATACATATTCCAGGAAAATTCAAGTACTGGAATTTCCCAATAGCTAATTCCAGGAATTCCAGGAGTCGTCCGAACCCTGCTCCTTGATGTTTGCTTAGCCCGACTCTCTCATAATTTTCATGCCAAATGCAAGGTAGACTCGGGCATATCTGACCATTCAGCCGTATGGATTTCTATTTCGGGAGTACAAATTATGTCAGAAACTACAGAACGGCAAATCTACCTTTATGAGAAGGCTGACAAGCAGGAATTATCTGAGTTTCTTGAGCATGAATTAGTATCGTTTTCGAATTTTCAATCGGAATCGGTCGATGACCTTTGGTCTAGATTCTGCCGCGTCGTCCATAGCGCCTATAAGTTCATCCCCTCTAAAATTGTGAAAGGTTCATCCCCACTGTGGTTTAATAGAGAGCTTCACACCGCTAAAGCCACCCTCCGTGGACTTTTTCGTAGAAGGAAGCAATCCGCTCAGGCCAGAGCTCGTTATAATGATTTCGCTCGTCATTATGACAATCTGAAACATTCCGCACTTCAGATTTTTCTGAAAGAATTGAGTAGGAAGCCTGCACACATATATAAATTTTGGAAATTTGCTAATTCAATGAAATCTGGGAAAGGGCGAACTATTTCCCCACTAAAAAATGAATCAGGTCTCATGATCCACGATAATCATGAGAAGGCTAACATTCTTAATAATTATTTCTCTTCGGTTTTCATAACTGATAACAGCTCAGTTGGTAGCAGCGGGGACTCGGGGTCTCCCATTCCTACCGAAGATCCAAAATTTACTGTTGATGATATTCTTGGCATAGTTAACACCTTAAGGGGGGGGACACCTGTCTAAAATGCATAAATTTGATTTTTTCCCCAATTTTTTTTTTTAATCCTAAAATATGCTTTGAAATCTCCTGAATCCAATGGTAAAAACGGGTTTGAGTTATCTTGTTTACTTCAAAAGTTATGAAAGATTGCGCGAGTGCACCCACTGCCGATTTCTGAGGATAAATTCTTCCAGCGATAACCATGAATAACAAAAAGATCAAATTGCCATCAGCCCCAAAATTTCTCCCACTTTGTAATTTTCAAATATTTTATTCAAAACAAAAAAGGTAAAAATGCACTGAATGTATTGCTGAAAACCTTTTTGAATTATCTTGTCTGGTTCAAAAGTCATGGCCATTAACGTACGTGG
>JASGXE010006621.1:0-25463 GCA_030068105.1 Sinentomon sp. SZTP_YWyxl | reverse complement strand
TTGTTTTTTCTCTATTCCTACTTAGGTGGGGGGGGGGTTTTTAACAGAGCTAATTTGATGGAGTTACTGTCGACTCCCAAAGATGGGAGTAGCCTCATCTAATAGGATGAGGGAGAGCTTCGGTAAGCTGAGAGGCAGTTGGCCAAATGAACCCACCAGGAAGGGTTGATCCAGGAGTGATCCAGAGTCACAGAACTGGATTGGGATCAACCGAGTGTGTGAAAAAAACCTTCACCTCACAACTTAAGTGTCACGGTTTTTTTGCGGTGTTTGTACGTGTAACGTCAAAGCGAACGGTTTTGCACGTTACAATTGTAACGTGCAAAACCGTTCGCTGGATCACCCTCAGGGATGGCAAGGTAGGGAACCTTAGAGGGGGGTAAAGAGGTCTACGACGGGGGGGGGGGGGGCACCGAAAATGCAGGGGTGTTGGGGGGCGGCAGCCCCCAGCATGGGGGTCGGGGGGCCGTCCCCCCAGCAGGGGTCCAGGGGGCAGCGCCCCCGGCAGGGGGTTTGGGGGACGCTGTCCCCCAAAAGCTGAAGCTTTTTTGAAAAATTAGGGGTCCTCAGATGCCATTTTACGACATTTCAGGTCCTTTTTTCCTTATCCTGGAGGGTTTGCAGTCGCAATAGATGGAGCAAGGAAATAACTGTCAGACACGACTTTCTGGATGAGTTTTTTTCATTTTACCATTTTCTGTAAATCAAAACGAAAGTAAAAAGAAACGAATGTAGCTATTGAAGTCCTGGGTGTGCAGGGCTTCGGCCAAGGGTCCCCTCGGAAAAAGGCTAGGGGGTAACTCGGCCGAAGGTCGAGGGTTACCCCCCCCCCCCAGCCTTTTTCCAGCAGGGGAATCAAAACAGGAATTACAAAAGAAACAGAATGTTGCTATTGAAGTTCTTCCTGGTGTGTGCAGGACACACGAGGTCGGCCAAAGGTACCCTTGGAAAAAGGATAGGGGGTAACCTGAGCCAAAGGCCGAGGTTACCCCCCCTGGCCTTTTTCCGGCAGGGGAATCAAAAAGGAAGTAGGTACAAAGAAACAGAATGTTGCTATTGAAGTCCTTCCTGGTGTGTTCAGGGCACACGCCAGGAAGGACTTTGATAGCAACATTCTAGGGTGGGGGGTAGGGGGGGTAACCTCGGCCAAAGGCAGAGGTTACCCCCCTAGCCTTTTTCCGGCAGGGGAATAAAAACAGAAAGTACAAAGAAACAATGTTGCTCCTATTGAAGTCCTGGTGTGTGCCCTGCACACACACAGGACTCTTTTTAGGGGTGTGCGATTCCGGAATCGGAATCGAGCTCGATTCCTATTCTTGGAATCGGAATCGAATATTGGAATCGGAATCGAGATAAACGCGGAATCGGAATCGATGTTTGGAATCGGAATCGCAAGTGGAATCGGAGAAATCTGGAATCGTCGGAATCGAGAAAAACCGGAATCGGAATCGATGACAGGAATCGTAATCGAGCTCGATTCCGGATCCGAGTCATGCCGAATTTTTGGAATGTGATCTCCGCCGGACCGCCGCACGCGAATTTGCCGAAAAGAGGCATCATACCTTACGTCTTGTCTTGTCTTGTCGCGATTTTCGCGGAAATTGAATGCGCCGCGTTTTTGGCTCGAGTTCGAGAATTCATTCAAGATGGCGACTCGGCGCACACAAGCGGATAGCGACTATATACTCCCAATGCTTTTTGGCCGGAGTCGCGAGTGCGTGCCATGGCTGCAAATATCAATATTTTGCTTGAGGTTTGGTTGGGTAAGGTTAGGTTAGGTTAGAATAGGTTAGAATGATGTACCCTAACACAACCACAAGCAAAACACAATATATATTTGCAGTCAATTGGCAGGAAAATCGACTTTAGATGACGAAGGAGTATATAGTCGCTATCCTCTAGTCGGCGCACGGCGTGTTCGACTGTTCGACGTCCTTCAGTGAGCCAGCAGTGTTGCCTGCCGGCTGCCACAGCTAAATAACAAATTATACCAATTGTTATTTCATTATTGTGGGGTAATTGTCCGCCGTAGCCCGCAGGGCTGTTGTAGGGTCGTGTTTTTTCTCGGGAAATTGTCGGATGAAGCGGTGTATCGGAGAACAGAATTGTCTTTTGCAAAAATCGCGATCGCATGCGCAAGCCGCAAGTGCTCCTCAATCCTCACGATCAACTGCCGAATGCCGAAATCAGGGTTGGCACAAAAAACGTATTGAAAAAAAACGTTTTGATCATTTAAACATGTTTTTTTGGTTGTTTTCACTTGGTCTGTTTTTTTTCGTTTTGTTTAAAACGTGTTGTAAACAATAAACATGTTTTAAACACTAAACAGTTTTAAACATTTTTTGGTACACAAAAGACCGAAACTGTTTTTTCGGGAACAACAAAACAGTAAACTGATAATTGGGGTCGAAAAAAGATCAAATGAGCAAAAATAAATTTTGTCAAAACACGACTGTTTCAACCAAAGAGTTACCTAGTGATTGTTTAAAACATGTTTTAAAACACAATTTATGTTTTAAACAGATGGCTCTTAAAACATGTTTTAAAACACAATTTATGTTTTAAACAGATGGCTCTTGTTTGAAAACACTTTTTGAAACAAAATGTTTCAATCGGCCACTCCAAGGCCCAAGCCCAACACTCCCAACTCCAACCCCAGCCAAAAATCACATTTGTTGAAGAATGGAAATTCCAGAGGCTTCTCTGCACTTCTGCAGCATGGTGCTGGTGGATCCTTTTCGCTTTGGTTCGTTCCCTGCTCCTGCTTGCTGCTCCTCGGCTTCCCGCGAAATTTCCCAGTTCCCCTGTCAAAAGTGCCTGTTTCAGTGTTTGTGTTGTTTTGTTTGGTCAGTTTCAACTTCAAGATTCTGAAGTTGAAACTTATTTTTTTGAATGTTGGACAGGACCAAAGTCCGCAAGCAATAGTCACCCCACTCATCGATGCTGGAAGTGGAAACCTACTAGGATAGTTGTGCCCACATATTGTTTGTTTTTAAACTTTCATCACTGTTGAAATATTTTCACTTTTTCTAACAAAACAAAACAGGTTTTAACTTAGGATGCATACATGCCTGGAACATGTATTTTTACAGTTATTCCTGATGGATGACGATGGTGAACTAGGTAGTGAAGTTTATGCTCTTTATCCTGATGGCTCATGTTTATCTTCAGAGGAATGAGGTATGCTCCATAGTTCTCTGTGGTGACATATGTTCTGGGCGTTTGCTGTCAGCTGCTGGAAACAGTGGGTTTCAAGAGGGTTAGTAGTCACAACCACTTATTTTCTTGCTTTTCTTGCACATAGGTAGAAAGAAATATTGGGTAGGTATACCTTACTCAATCTAAGTTTTGATCACTTTTTTTATAGAGGCTAGAAATGTTATTTCGGTTATTTGTGCCTGCATTTTGAATTCGTTTGGGCCTGCCAACGCAGGAGGGTGTGTGCAAATTGAAAACCAGTGACTGGACCTTAGCCAGACAGAAAGTGAGTCCATAATGAAGACATTTTGTAAAAATGGGTACCTACCTAGGTACTTGATTGAGAGTGTGCTCTACGCAGTATGTAGGTAACTAAGTAGGTACCTCAGATCAATTCTGAGCAGCATTTGGTTCATCTAAAATTTGTGCAGCGTTTTTAAATTATAGTTGTGGACCCTTTTCCCAAAACTGAGTTCCTTTTTAGCTCCAAGATTGCCCACTGGGTATGTCTGGTGCTGGTGCATTCTGCAAACAAAAACAATCAGTGTCAAAAAGAGTGCAAAACCAGTTTACCAGTATGTGATATCAATTAAATTTATATTCATATTTCATTATAAAATAAAAAAATTCCAGCAAAATGCTGACACACGCTGAAAGAAAACACAGGTCATACTGACAGTGAAGGTGACACCACTGACAAAACCTGTTTTTCTTACGTTGACAAAAAAGGGCACAATTAATTTTTGAAAACTACAAGTTCCAGCTGTGCTGAGATGTTTGTGCAGACAGGAAATGATCCCCAATTCACCCTGCAAACTATGAAGAGGATGCAAAAGCAGCTGGGGCCTACCTACCAAAATGACCACTTCGCGATTATGACCTCTGTGCATCAGACCACCTCCAGTTCCTTGCAAAAAGGCTGAGGCATGTGGTCACTGGTCATGGGAAACCTGTCTGCCCGGTGACTCTTAATGGGTGGCCACTCTGGTACCTAAGCTTTCTTCTCAATGAAATAGTAGGTAAGGCCAATAATTCTTTTTACAGAAAAAAGAATGAGAAGCAATTTATTGATTTATTGTTTGGTTGATGACAGCATGGCAAATTGATTTGTTTCATTTTGAAGGAGAGACATACCTAGCAAATTGCGGTCACTTTAAAACGAAAAGATCCATCAAGACATTGATTTTTGTTGCGTAAATCTTGGTTTCTTGATCTTTATTTACACCATGCTTTACAGCTTGGCTTAAAGATTTCAGCTTGGTAAAAAATAGGATGGGAAATCATTGGGTTTGGGCAAAGCAAGGACTGGACAAATTTGGTCCGGATTGTGGAATAGAGATCACTATGTATCTTCGTCTGTTCTAAATTTGAATGCTGGAGTTGACCAGTTTGTTCCCAGTCGAATCGTCTCTGCCTGTGTTAATGATGGTGGAAAGCTGTGCCACCCTGAAGAGTTGGTACCTACTCTGTGATCCTGCTTGCTCTTCTTCAGATGTGTTTCAAGTCTGAAGCTGGCAAATTAACCGAATTGCTTAAAAAAACTCGAATTCGGGATGACATATGAAATTGGAAGAGAACAAGAAGAATATCTATGCTGAAGGTCCTTGGTACCCACATATTTTACTTAGAGAAATTTATTTTTAATGCTGTTAGTGGGAATAGATGTCTCATTTTGTTTTTTCTTCTATTTTCCCTCGCCACTGTAGCTTCAACAGTGGGGCTACGTTTTCGTGAATCATTGGTTTTTTTCAAAAAGTATTTCGGAAGAGTGTTTCAGCAGCTGTGGTGGATTTTTAATGCTGATTGGAGGAGATGCATTTCAAAAGATGTGAAAGGCCTCTGGTCCGCATGATTTAAAAACTCCCTTGGATGAACTGGGCTCATTAGCATCAGATGGGTGAGTTATTTCTTTTCTACACCTCTAGATGGTTTTGGTATTGAGCTCAATGATGTTTTAGCAGAGCACCTGGAAATGTCAAGCATGTTAGCCGAACCCTATCATAAAAATATGTTCATCGCATTTGCAAATATTTTAATTTTATCCTGTCAATGCGCACCCAATCATTGCAAATATTTAAATTATTTCAACCAGCAGTGCAGGCGCCAATCGATTCATCTCAGGAAGAGTGCAGGTACCTCACCTATACAATCAAAATTAGTGGGTATACAGCAGGGCATCATATCAAGTTTCAAATGGCCTTTAGTTTTGGCGCGGAATAGCTAAAAAATAAAAATGTGGATTCTTCCTTGAAATTTGCTCTGAGCTTGTTCTTAGCTCAGTGAATCCTGCATAAAACTCTTGACAATCTGAATCTGGAAGTGGCTGGAGGTGGTCTAGTTGATCGGATTTTGTGTCGAAATCTGAACCGAGATGTGGTGGAATGGTGGGAATTGGGGAAGTGCTGAATTGGAATCATGTGTCCTGGAATCGGAATCGTGTTTCCGGAATCGGAATCGAGCAATATGGGAATCGGAATCGAATTTTGGAATCGGAATCGAGTTTCGAAAGCGGAATCGGAATCGAGGTGAACCCGGAATCGGAATCGAATATTGGAATCGGAATCGAGATGAACTCGGAATCGGAATCGAAAATTGGAATCGGAATCGAAATATTGCGGAATCGGAATCGAGATTTTTGGAATCGACCCGGAATCGCACACCCCTACTCTTTTCCCACCTTTTTCCGACGGTAGGTACCCTTGGCCTTCGGCCAAGGGTACCGTCGGAAAAAGGCTGGGGGGGGTAACCTCGGCCGAAGGCCAGGGGGGGTAACCCCCCCTACCCCCCCCTATGCTCAACCCTGCTCACCCTCACACCTCCTGGCGTTGGATCTTCTCTTCCTCAACTTCCAAATATTCACATTGACAATCTACTCAAAAATAGGAGTCTCCCGGGACAATACTTCCCTTCAGGGACTTACAAACACCTACTCTTGAGATAGTTCAACCTGTAAAACCTAAATTTTAATAACAAGATAAGAAAATCATTAATTAAGTTTAAACAAGTCATTCACTTCACAAAACATCATCTGTTAACACAATAAACAATACAATAAGCTTCAACTTGGGAAACATAGGTATTTCACCAGGCTTCACCTTCTCTTCACCACCGATGGCTTAGATGGGTTAGTCTCTCCCAGATACTCCTCCACACTCTGTCTCTCACAGTGTATCTGAGGTAAACTTGTGTCCTCGTTCTTCACCTTCACAGAGAACACCTCCCCTCCTCCGGGATCACTTCCTCAGTCTCTCTCTCCACAGAGAACACCTCCCCTCCTCCGGGATCACTGGCTCTCCAACTTCTGAAGTCTCTCCCTTCACAGGGAACACTTTCCCTCTTCCTTGATCACTGGCTCTCCAACTTCTCAGGTCTCTCTACCTGACACTTTAAGTTGTGAGGTGACAGGTTTTTCTTCACTACACTCGGTTGATCCCAATCCAGTTCTGTGACTCTGGATCACTCCTGGATCAACCCTTCCTGGTGGGTTCACTTGGCCAACTGCCTCTCAGCTTACCGAAGCTCTCCCTCCCTCATCCTATTAGATGAGGCTACTCCCATCTTTGGGAGTCGACAGTAACTCCATCAAATTAGCTCTGTTAAAAACCCACCCCCCACCTAAGTAGGAATAGAGAAAAAATCAATTAGATTGACATATTCAACACCATTACGCCACACGAGGAACTTTTGGGAAGGTCCATCTTAAAATCAATCCGTGGGACCCTCAAAAGTCAAAAGTGATTAAACTATCTTATTGTTGTTTGAAGGAGATGATTATTGTTTATTTCCATGAAGTGTTCAACTTTGGAATGTGTAATTTGTTATCTATTTTCTTGATTTGATATTAAAATTAGGCCTTTAAATTTTTACAGGTTGGTTGTTAGGCTAAAGTTGGTCGAGCCATTATCTAGCTCAAGTTAACTACAAAAGAGTGGTTTGTGCCAAACTTAAAATATTGGTTTGTGCCTAATTTAATCAGTTGAAGTGATCTGACTCCAATTTTGAATCATCTAAGAGGAAAATCAGAACAAGAAGGACAACAATAAGATAGGTTGCCTAGTCTTGCTTCACACAGTTACCCATGACTGGACGTCAAACACTTTGCCATCTTCGCAAACTTTGAGAAAAAGAGAAACCACCAACCAGATGTCCATGATTTAGAAATGTCCATGTGAAGAAAGATGAAAATCCATCGTCGGGCATATCAATGAGGTGAGAAGATCCATCAAAGATTCATAATTCATAGAAAGTGCCACAATATTCACCAACATAACCATATTTTCAAAAGCATGTGAAAGGAAAAGACGAAAGGGCAAAGGCAAAAACTGCCATTTCTGAAAATCTTGGAAAAAAATAAATTTCCGGGAGACAAGACCAACCTGCTGTTGCATTGCAAGGGTTCCAACAGGCCCAGAGGAAGAGAGTGGAAATGGAGTTCTGCCTAGAGGTAATAGTAGATTTTTATAGAGGTGAAAGTATGTTAACCACCTCCTCACCAGTGTTGCCAGAGGCACGGATGAGAATATCCCTTTCGAAGGGTTAAAAAAAGCCCTCACCACAACCACTACTAGTATATTGTAGCACACCATAGGCAATTTGTCTCGTGAATAAAACCAACAAGAAATTGATTTGCAGTCAGGTTTCCCCACTACTACTCAATAAATTGTTTATTGTGCAAGTATTTATCAAATTTGTTCCTTTTCTTTCCTTTGTTTGGCAACTTGCCCCATGCTGCATGCATGGCTTTGTATTTCTATTTAGGGGCCTTTTGGCTTTTGCAAAATAAACTTCATTTTGTGCCTTTGTTTGGCATCTTGTGCTTGCTTGTGCTCTGCTCTGATCCAACATCTTGCTTTGATCTTGTTGGTGTTTACCATGCCACGATCTGTGAATCACTTCAATACTTCCTGCCTTTCTTCCTGCCATGATGATCAAAAACTTCCAATTTCATCCTGCTGGTGCATGGGGTAAGTTGCTGCTCATTTCATTCAAATTTTGTTATTGGTGGAGTTGCTGGTATTGTATCAATTTGCTGCGGAACTTTGTATTGCATGGAAATGCTACCTACAATGATTGTGGGTACCTTATTGTTCTTGGTTTGTGTTATGCACCAATGTTGAAATTTAAAATGAAAAATGAAATGGAAAAAACCCTCAAAATCCCAAAAAATCCCTCGATCAATATTTAACGTGAAATGTGGCCGAAGGCCACCAACCCGGGGTCTGGGGCGGGGTGCTTGATTTCGAAACCTCCCGAAATCGCAGATGCACTGACGTCACCTCCCAAAATCGCAGATGCACTGACGTCATTTTTTTCTTGCAGATGCTCTTCAAGCACATTTGATCAAAGGCAGACTCGAAAGCGAATTTCGGCAGCTGCATCGGTGGTCCAGTGGTCAAGGCATTGGACTGCGAATCCGACGCATGGGGATCGATTCCCGTTGGCGTCACATTTTTTTCAGATTTTTGCGGCTGGGGGACTTTTTGCATTTTTGTTGCTGGGGGGACACCAGGCGGTGGGCGGAAACCCAGAGTGGGTGAAGGTGGGGATAAATGAGGTTTTCGTTGCAATGACGTCAGTGCAACCTGCGATTTCGGTTCGTTTCGAAAATACATTCCGGGGGCCGGGGGTTCCCGGGAAGGGTTCCGAGGGGCAGCGCCCCTGGCAGGGGGTTCGGGGGACAGCGTCCCCCGTGCTTAAGAAATTTTTGGAACTGTAGTGCTCTCACTTCTCAGGCCGCTCAGAAATATTGTGCACTTGGTGTCGATGATGGATCTTTGCGAGGTTGGTGATTTCTTTCATACACATCACCGAACAATTTTCATGGAAATATCTGTAGAACTACCTACACAAAATTGGTTTTTGACATGTGTTGTGAAAATTTGAATTTGTCATCTTGTATTGTTTTTTTTGTTTTAAAATCAAATTTTGAATTTTTTTTTAAAAATGCAATCAATATGAAATTGCCTTGGACAAATTAAAGGGAGCTAAGTGAAAACAGAAAAATTTTAAAAATTGTTGAACAACATTGGGTTTTAAATGGAGATTTGCAGGAGTAGAAATTAAAGTTTCTTACACTTAGTTCCCTTCAATTTGTCCACGGCGAAATGTGATTTTGGGGACGAGAATGTTGCAAAAAGGTTTCCTATTCGCCTTTATTAGAGTCATCAAAAATGTTCAACCTCGTGAAGAATGGGAAACTTTGCTTAAATTTAAAACTGGAAACCTTCAACCTGCTGACAGTAACTTCTGTCCTGTCACTTGTGCTCTTGCAAACAATTAACAACAGGTCCCAATTGCATAACACTTCGGGTGGAAGGTGCGCAAAGATTCCGTAGACTCAATAAGATACATAGAGATGTAGACTCAATATCAGAACGAAATCTTATACTATCAATTTTGATGCCAAGGAGAGTTTAGCCGCTGCCTATTCCACAATTCCCAGAATTTCTGAGAAACATTCTGCAATTTAACAAAAATTAAATTGTCATGGCTATACCCACCTACCTACGTGTACCTTCTGCCTTCATATATGAAGGCAGGAACCAAGGTACCTGGAGGAAATTGTAATCGCATTGATGTGCGACAACAAACTGTCAACAAACACCCAACAAACTGTCAAGTGAGGAAAGAGAGTGACTATACTGATATGAATGAATGAATCAGTTCACTGGACGGGGTGCTCCCACTTGCATCTTCATGCCCACAAAAATGAATGGACCTATTGTGATCATTGTCCCCACCTCTGGTTGTTGCCTGCCAAGACGTCACATTTTTATTGTTTTGCAGAGAGGGTTTGTGAGCACATGAATGTTGCTGACAATCCGCTGTCAATCTCAGCAGGCTATCAGGATCCTGAAAGGTTTTTGAGGGATGCTGATGTGATTACAGAAAAGTCCTTGCTTGATGCTTTGAAATCATGCAAGAATTCCACTTTTGATGTTATTGACCTCATCCCTTTGATGCTACTGAAGTACCTACCATGGTGCCATTTTTATGAAATACTTGATGGTTCTTTTTTCTGTGTCATTGGCTGCAAATAATATCCCTTCTGACTGGAAGCTGAGCATTGTGAAGCCTCTTCCAAAAGGTGGCTTAACCCTCTTGTGACGTACAGGTCTCCTCTATCGTAACTAACTAACCTCGAGTCACTGTTTCTTCTTACTTCCTTCTTGGTTTTCTCTGGTCTTCAATACCTCTAAACTCTCCAACAAGAAGCCGTATCCTATAGTCAAATCACTCCTATATTCTATAGGTAACCCTATCAGTCTCAGAATCAGCAATATCGTGATCCTACACCTGTTTTTAATAAACAACAAACAAAGAAACAATAACCAGGTAAGTTGTTACACAATAATCAGAGAAAACTATTTTCAATCACATTACAAAGGGCTTAAAGGAACAACATTTCATTTTTTATATCTACCCAACACTTTAACCAAATACCAGTCCTCCTCTGAATCTTCGTTCAACACTGGGAATGTGAATTATCAGTCCAGCTCTTGACACAATTCCCTGAACTTCCCTTATGCAACACGTGGGCACTTTAGGTCCCAGAATCCAGGTCAACTCCTTCACCTGACCAACTCTATCTGTCCTGTTGACCAGATTTGTCTTCTTCCTCCCACAGCAGCACCAATAATTGTCTCCAACCAAATGATCTTTCCCCCCTTGCTTGGGTCGATCACTTCTCCAACAGGAACACTTGGCTCACAGTTCCAAAGTACAGAGCTTAAGATGCTCTCTCTCTCTACTACCTATCTCCCATACAGAAACTCGTTGATGACCTTCATTCACAAACCTCTTGTGTTGCTGGTCTCCATCAACGACATTTCAGTCCCAATGGACCATTCTTTGACTTCTCATACATCCTTCCAGCAATAGGAACGATGTCCTAGCTCATTTGGAAGAATTTCTTGATGAAACCTCGGTGAAATAAATTGTCTCAGACAAACCCCCCCCAGCCCACCTAGAGGAATAGAAAAGAAAATAATTAGATTGACACTTATATTAATTTACACGTCGCACATCCTCCCTCTCAAAAAAGTGTCAATCTAATTAGTTTCCCTCCCCTTCCTCTCACTCACATCTCACCTCAATCTAACCTGACCATCAAACCCCAAAAGGAAGAACTGCACAAATTCAATGAGAAATCAAATAAATTTCACAAAATTCCATCACTTCCATAACATCATTTTATTAAACTCGATAACAAACAATGCAAACAATAGGATGTACACATGACCAAAAATAACTTTTCACCAACAATACATTGATAAAACTTTTCAATTAACAAATTAAGTAGGTACCAGAAACAAAGAAAACATCAATCTCTTAACCATTGGGTAACAAAATTATAAACTTTCTGGGCTAGTTTTTCTTCAGAGGTTGCCCTTGCCTACCTCTCTCACCCATCTCCTTTCCTTACCCAAACCCTTTTCACGTTCACATGACCCTTTTCCCCTCTTCTTTTCCAATTTACCCCTTTTATTCCGACAACATCCATCTTACGGTATACCTTCCCATTTCTCAAGTTTGTCCACCCCCACCATCTTCCTTTCTCCCACCCCAAATCCCAACACAAATTTGCCCCCTTCCTTATTCCTCTTTTCCATCTCAACTCGGTTTTTACTCTTGACAACCATCCTCTTAAATTCCCAGTTGACTCCCAAAATACTCTTTGGCCAACCCCCCCTCTTCCCTTTTCCAAACCCTCCACCATTCTCCCTTCACCTTCAACCCTTCTCTCTACCTTTCCCCTTTATTTCTTTCCCTGAAATTCTCCCTCTCCTTCCCAAAAACTTTTGGGTTTTTTCTTCTCTTCACCTTTTTAAACTGCCCTCCCCAACCACATTATTTTCATTCCATCTCTCTCAACCTTGGTCTTTCCGGCTTAAATTTCCCGGTCTAACCTCCTGTCCTCCGTTTTTTTTTTTCCTTTTCAACACAACTTCTTCTCCTCATGGCTCTCGTCTCTCACTTTTGTCCCGCTTTTCCTCCCTTTTCTGGGCAAGTTTTTGTATGCCCTCCCTACCCCCATAACTCTCATCTCTTCATCACCACCCATCCCAGCTTACCTTCCTCTTTGAGCCCCTTCCCCTGAACACTTCCTTTTCAAAATCCAGGGCCATACCCAAACTACCCATCCACCCACCCAAAACATTCAGTTCCAAACAACTCAGAAACCAAAACTCTACCGACCACTCTTTCTCCAACACCATCAATTCACCTCCACAAACCAAAACCTTTTACCCGTTACCATCACATGCACCACCTTCCATCCTTCTTTATTTCTTTTATCCCACACTTCTCAACCAGCTTTCTATCCATCATGGACATTGTTGCTCCCGTGTCTGGCACAGCCTGCAACACCACATTATCACTTGCAGTACAGCATGTCACCAATACACAAGGCCTATTATCCCCACTGCTTCCTTTCTCATCACTAACCTCAAGAGACATCATCTTCACTATATTAACTCGACCATCAACCTCAACTTGGCGATCAACCTCAGCTCTTTGCCTATTATCATTCAAGCACCCTTGAATCTCTTTAGGCCATCTCATCTCATTATACGCATCACCAAACATTGTTCTAACCACATCACCACTTCTCTCATTCTCTTCCTGGCTCCGTCGCATCTCTCTGCAAAACCTCGCAATATGCCCGGCTTCTGACATATATAACAAACACCACTAAACCACCATCTTCTCTTCTCCTCACCCTCACTTTCCTTTCCACATCTCTCACTCCTCTCCTCTCCACTTCTCCCTATCCAACAGTCGACCAGTGTCCATCACCACTCTTGGACAAGGCACACTTCTTTCTGACCAACCAACTCATAACCACTACCCTTCCTTACTCAGCCTGTCCTCATACGACACCATCTTCTCCCACATTAACTCAACTCTTCCCCGCATCATGTATCAACTCCTGAACAGTGACATCACAATCAAACTTCATATGCACTTCCAGGCTCGGATTCATAGGTATTCTTTCTCAACTGTCTCACAACCTCCCTCTCCCTGCAGTCTGGTTCTAAATACCTCATCCACTGCATCACTTCCCTTGCATAATCATGGAATGGCTCGCCTTTACCCTGCAACCGATTCCTTATGCACTGCTCAAGTCTCTCTCTTTGCCCTTCCCGAGCAAATTCCTCAAAAAATGCCTTCTTAAATTCCGCCAGACTCTTCCACTTGTTCTTATTCAACTTATACCAAGTTTTAATTGAACCACTCAACATAACTACAATTTGACTCAAAACTTGAGACTCTCTCAATCCACTTGCCTGAACATAGTCTTCCAGATCCTCAATAAAATGCCATGGTTCTCGTTAAATCCATCTCCAGTTTTGGCATTGAATAGGAACTGGAAGGTAAACAGGTGGATTAAGTGTATCCCTACATTATCCTTTCTACCACCTCCCTCAATCCATCCTGTGTAACCTCTCAACTTCCTCTCCTTGGCCATCCGGGGAAACGGCATTGACCCTCTCCTCCAAAACCCTTTTTAAAATTTTTTTTGAAAACCACTTGCCTCAACTCCATTCCTCGCATCATCACTAGCATCTCCTCAATGATGCCAGTACCTCACCACTTTCTTGGCCATCATCCTGCTGACCACTAGTTCCTGCTCTGCTTCCAACACTTTCTCCTCTTCCTCTCACTACACGACTACTCTCCTCCATATTTCATATCTTCTTCCACAGGTACGTATCCACGAATTGACCCTTATCGGATTACCAAAATCCTTTATCGGGTCCTGTCACGGTCGCCAATTGTGACGTTACAGGTCTCCTCTATCGTAACTACCTAACTAACCTCACGTCACCGGTTCTTCTTACTTCCTTCTTGGTTTTCACTGGTCTTCCAATTCCTCTAAACTCTCCAACAAGAAACCGTATCGTCAAATCACTCCTAT
Organism: Sinentomon sp. SZTP_YWyxl; assembly: GCA_030068105.1. Classification (NCBI taxonomy): domain Eukaryota; kingdom Metazoa; phylum Arthropoda; class Protura; order Sinentomata; family Sinentomidae; genus Sinentomon; species Sinentomon sp. SZTP_YWyxl. The sequence continues at coordinate 11,344 of JASGXE010006621.1, read as the reverse complement.
ATTCTATAGGTAACCCTATCAGTCTCAGAATCAGCAATATCGTGATCCTACACCTGTTTTTAATAAACAACAAACAAAGAAACAATAACCAGGTAAGTTGTTACACAATAATCGGAGAAAACTATTCTCTATCACATTACAAATGGCTTAAAGAAACTACATTTCATTTTTTTAAATACCCAACATTTTAAACAAATATCACTCCTCCTCTGAATCTTCCTTCAACACTGGGAATGTGAATTATCAGTCCAGCTCTTGACACAATTCCCTGAACTTCCCTTTTGCACCAACACATGGGAACTTTAGGTCTCACAATCTTGGTCAGCTTCCTGACGGACCACCTCTGTCTGTTCAGTTGACCAGACTTGTCTTGTTCCTCCCACAGTAGCACCAATAATTGTCTCCAACCAAGTGATCTTTCCCCCCTTGCTTGGATCGATCACTTCTCCAACAGGAACACTTGGCTCACAGTTCCAAAGTATAGAGCTTAAGATGCTCTCTCTCTCTCTCAATCTCCCATACAGAAACTCGATGGCCTTCATTCACAAACCTCTTGTGTTAGGTAGGTAATGGTCTCCATCAACAAAATACAGTCCCATTTGGACCATTCTTCAACTTCCCATACAGCCTTCCAGCAATTGGAACGATGTCCAAGCTCATTTGGAAGAATAATGCTTCATGAAACCTCGGTGAAACAAATTGTCTCAGACAAACCCCCCCAGCCCACCTAAATAGGAATAGAAAAGAAAATAATTAGACTGACACTTATATCTACACGTCGCAACAACAGGTGTTCTGTTGTTTTGATTTTCGCGGCACGTTTTCAACCTGCAGCTGTGAACCAGATCGCGACTGGGTGCTTCGCGTTTCCGGGCCTGGAACCTAATCAGCCTTAAATGGTGGAAAATTTCCGGCGGAGGGACGCCCTAAAAAAAACTTGACCCACAGCACAACTTTTTTGGTTGGAGAGAACCTTTGTTTAATCATTGTTGGTTGTTTTTTTTTTATTCTTGTCATATTTTAGACAAATAATAAGGCATACTGGTTGAAGAAAAAAAATCCAGCATTCATGATTTTCATCCGAATGATCATGCCTTTTTGGAATTCGGTCAAATCTCGAGCACCTTGTCGTCGCGGCATCGTGCCTTGCAGCTGCGACCTTTCTTTTGAGCAAATGACTGGCCTTTTTTCGTTGAACAAGATCAGAAATGCTTTTGGCCTTTGGTTTCAGCAACTGAAAGCTCATATCGCTTGCTGACGACGATTTTGCTGATAACAGAATCAGCTGCATGCTGGCTACACACGCTTCGGATATTCGAAAACCGACCCGGTCAGAGGGAGACGGGAGTACATAAATTGGCTGCCTGAACTTTACCTGCCAGTCTTCTCTCGAATCAGTTGTTCAAATCTAAATTGTGACTTTCTTTCGAAATTTCAGATCCCCCTTTTTTGCTTCTTTTTTCTTTTTGTTTTTTTCTTCACTCTTTTTTCTCTTTGTTTTTTTTTTCACTCTTTTTCTCGTTTTTTTTTCGTTTCTTTTTTGCTTTTTTCTCATCCTTTTTTCAACTCTGCTGTTCACAATTTTATTGATGATTGCCTTTATGGCATGAAAACCTGTAGAACAGAGTAAATCTGATACCGATACCGAACTCTGACTTTCTTCTACTCATCTGGAACTCTCTGCCGCTGCAGTTGGATGTCACAAACTCTGCCTGAAGCCTCTCCTTTAAACTTTAAACTTGTGTGAGGTTTTCGGGGTGTTCCCCAGGGCTTCTTTTCTCCCACATCAACCCATTCATACTTTGCGCCTTACTCTGGCGCCATTCATACCAATCATTCACAATACCCACACTGGTGTTCGGTACCCCTGTGTGTGTCTGTGGCTTAATTATGTTTCTGTAACTTGCCGCCACTCTTGGACGGACTAAGTGTTCTTTAACGTGCACATGGTGAATTGCACACGGGACCACCTACTTAAAGTCCCTTCCGAAGGACGAGAAGACTTGCCACTAAGTCTACCTTTCTGTCACTGTAGCCAGAATGGAGCGCGACCCAACTCACAAATTCCGACCTAAGCGGGAATCGAACCCACGACCTTCGGATTTGGAGTCAGACGCGCTACCGACTGAGCCGCATAATTTTTTTTCCAATCCACTTCCGCGGACCAGGAGGTCGCAACAGCCAATCACGTCGTCTCAAATTGTGACGTCATCAATTTTGGGATTTTTGCATTGCCACCGCTTTTTGCCATTTGTCATGTTTGCCACCGCTTCGCAGCTCTTTCTAGGGTTGCAATAGGGTTAGGTTTGGTCAGGTTAGGTTAGGTTCGGTCAGGTTAAGTTTGGTTTTGAAAATTGGATGATGAAATTGGCTGGAAATCCCAACAACCAATCAGAGACGCGCATGCGGAAGTGGATTGGGAAAAAAAATGTGCGACTGAGCCACCGTGACAGACTTAAACTAAACTTTAAACTTGTGTAAGGTTTTCGGGGTGTTCCCCAGGGCTTCTTTTCGCCCACATCAACCCATTCATACTTTGCGCCTTACTCTGGCGCCATTCATACCAATCATTCACCATACCCACACTGGTGTTCGGTACCCCTGTATGTGTCTGTGGCTTTATTATGTTTCTGTTACTTGCCGCCACTCTTGGACGGACTAAGTGTTCTTTAACGTGCACATGGTGAATTGCACACGGGACCACCTTCTTAAAATCCCTTCCGAAGGACTAGAAGACTTGCCACTATGTCTCCCTTTCTGTCACTGCAGCCAGAATGGAGCATGACCCAACCCACAAATTCCGACTGTGGCGGGAATCGAACCCACAACCTTCGGATTTGGAGTCAGACCAGCGAACCAACTGAGCCACTGGGACAGCCATCTTTATTGACCTTGTCAAAGCCTTCGACAAGGTGTCCATATCAGTGCTTATGTACAAACTTGCCAAGCTTAAAATCCCTGAAAACCTTTTTCTGTGGCTTTCTAATTTTATCTCAGACAGGAAATTCCAAGTTTTCGTCTGTGGCAATTCTTCAGAGGCTCTTCCTCTAACAAGCGGAATTCCCCAAGGCTCTGTGTGTGGTCCTCTTCTCTTTCTTATCTACATTAATGACTTGACCAGAAATGTGTGCTCAAACATAAGATTATTTGCTGATGACATTGTTATTTACCGCATTGTAGAGTCATCTGTCGATTCCAAATTTCTTCAGGACGACCTCAACTCCATCCAAAATTGGTGTGCGGAAAATTCCATGGAGATAAACGTTGCCAAGACCTCTGTAATGTCATTTGCCTCATCCTTACCTGTTTGTTATGATTATGTGGTTGGTACAACTTCTTTGCCAAGACCACATTCCGTCAAATATCTTGGTCTGCTTTTTAATCCAAAACTTAACTGGAGTGAGCATATTTCCCAACTAGTCAAGCGTGCCACCAATCAACTCAAATTCCTAATTAGACATTACTCATATGCATCGATCAAGGTTAAGTCAATCCTGTACTTTTCAACTGTCCGATCAATTCTAGAATACTCCACATCAACCTGGGAGCCCCATCTCCAGTGACATATTAATGCACTGGAGGCGGTTCATCGCAGAGCTGTTAGGTTCGTTACAGGAAATTTCAGCTTTCAATTTAGTGTCACTACCCTCAGGGAGGAACTTGGCTGGGAGACTCTGAGCATGAGAAGACAGCTCCATGGCATCTCAATATTTAAAAAATGCATTCTTGGTGATGGTGGCTGGAGTGAACTAACTTCAGCCCTATCTCAAAACACAGGTTGCACAAGGTCAGGCGACAAAGTTACATTTATTCCTCCCCTACTGCACAAAAATGGAGCTGAACGGAAGAATTGCAAAACTGAATGAGGCTCTTCAGAATTACTGTCGGAATCTTGTAAATGTCAATTTCCTTGATCTCAGGACTGCACAAGCTTCTGGCATCTCCAGGGATGGATTGCACTATTCCCAGCGGGGCGCAGCGAGGGTAGCTGCTGGGTTGGTTCAATCCATCAACTCTTTTTTAGCATAACCGCCAAGCAGGGGGTTAGCTATAGGCCCATACCTACTCAGCAGCAACATTCATCTGCCATCTCTCTCAGCATAAATGACTCTGGGGGTCGCACTCTGAAGTTCAGACTGGCTGTTTTGTTACTTAACTCCCGTAGCTTGCTGCCCAAACGACTAGCTCTCAGGCCAGTTTTTGACTCATTGAATTTAGACTGCATAGCTGTTACAGAAACATGGCTTGATGAATCCTGTACAGAAGCTGACATATTACCAAGCCGATTTGCCATTTTCCGCAGGGACCGTGACCGGTCTGGTGGGGGTATCCTTCTAGGTGTAGTTCATCGTTTGAGGCCAAAACTTGTCTATGTGAGTAAAGCTTTTGAGCTAATTATAGTTGCTTTGGAATCTTCTTTTCCAACAGCTTTTCTCATTTTGTTATATCGACCACCCAGTCAGGCCTTGGCTTCCTTTAACGAAATTTGTACTGGGTGTTTAAATGTCATTCTGCCATTAGTCCGTGGTCAGATTGTTGGAAATAGTCCAGTGTTTTTGTTGGGAGATTTTATTATAAATGTTTTTGGGGCTGAATCTGAGACTTACCCCGAGGGCTTACAGAGACTAGTGGACAGATTATCCTTGCAACAATCAGTAAACTTTGTCACCCGTCCAGCAGGACCTCTTCCATCACATAGTGGGTCAACAATTGATCTGGTCTTTCATTGTCCAAAATCTGAGCTCCTTAATATCCAACCATTGGCAAGCCTCAGTGATCATTTGATGATCTTTGCTGACTTCATGGTTTGCTGTGCGACTCCTCCACCTTTACCATCAAACATTGTATGTCGAAGAGCTGGCCACAATTTTAATGGCTATGATAAAGCTGCTGTCGATAGATTTCTCAACTTTGCTCTTCTTGATTTTGGGGTTGCTGGTTGCAGCCTTTTTTTTTTTGATCTGGAAGTAAACGTTTAATGACTATTACAAAAATCAATGGAACAACAAAAAAAGGTTTCACAAAAAGACAACTGATTTGAGCATTTTTGGTCAAATTACAGTTCAAAAGACCTGTCAGTGCTCCCCTCTGAAATGGCGGTCATTTCAGAAACAGGTCATTGCTTAGTAGTTTGAACCACTGTTCAGCATTGAAAAAACAGCAGTTTCGAAATGAGCAGGGATCATCTTCGGAAATGAGCCGCTTTTCAGAATGAAGCAAGTGTGGGACAAGATTTAATACATTGAAAGGCTGTGTTCAGCTGCGTCAGAATGGCCAGACTTGTTTAGTGCGACAAGAAATCCACGTCGAAATGGACAGACCTCCCGCATCAGACCCCATCAGATCGTCCGTCCAAAACAGATTTGCACCTGCAACAATGGGCAGTGGTCTCCAATGTTCTCCTGTGCACGTTGTTGCAAGTGACAATCCATTTTGGACGGACGACCTGAAAAAGTCAGATGCGAAAAATCTGTCCATTCCGACACGGGTTCCTTGTTGCACAAAAAAGTCTGGCCGTTCAGAACTGGCTTTGCACATAATGCATGTAGGCATTCAAATTCTTTGCAGACGATGCTTTGCCTCATAGTTTGTTGATTACACAACACCAGAATAAAATGATGAGCTGTGGGCTGAGTTCAAGTCGTTGTGCAGTTTTGTCATTAATGAGTTTGTTCCAAGGATTAGGGTCATAAAAGAAAATGGTTTTTCATTTCCTGTGTGGTTCTCACACAGTCCTCAGATCTAAATATCTTCATCTCCAAAAAACATTTCAAAACTGTCTGGTTGATTCAACCTCCTCCCGCAATATGCCTTAGCTTTGAAGGACTACCAACGTGATCTCATATCAGCAGAAAGAAAATTTGTAAGGGTTTGGCTGTGAATGATGTGATCACACCAAGCAGTTTTGGAGGTTTCACCATGCCAAGACTGCATCGGTTGATCGACCCTCTGATTCATGTGATGGGGGTACAAACAATACCGCCTCCAGTTTTTGCAGGAGGGTTTGTGAGCATATGAATGTTGCTGCCAATCCGCTGTCAATCTCAGCAGGCTATCAGGATCCTGAAAGGTTTTTGAGGGATGCTGATGTGATTACAGAAAAGTCCTTGCTTGATGCTTTGAAATCATGCAAGAACTCCACTTTTGATGTTATTGACCTCATCCCTTTGATGCTACTGAAGAACCATGGTGCCATTTTTATGAAATACTTGATGGTTCTTTTTTCTGTGTCATTGGCTACAAATAATATCCCTTCTGACTGGAAGCTGAGCATTGTTAAGCCTCTTCCAAAAGGTGGCTTAACCCTCTCAGTTCAGAGTTTTAGGCCAATTAGCTTAATAAGTTCTTCTGCGAAGTTGATGGAAAAAATTGTTGCTGGATACCTTTACCGTCTGCTTGAGAGTCGAAAATTCTTTTTCCATGGTCAGCATGGGTTTAGGTCCAAACACTCCTGTGAAACCCAGCTCACCGGTTTTATCCATGAAATTTCTGTTGCTTTAGGAAAGTCCACACAAGTCGATGCGATTTTTATAGATCTTGTAAAAGCTTTTGATAGGGTGTCCATTCCCATTCTTTGCAAGAAACTTGCATCTTTGAACATTCCTGAAAATCTTTTTTTGTGGATTTCCAATTTCATCACTGACAGGCATTTTCAGGTGCTTGTCAATGACAAATTATCAGATTCCTTTCCCGTTACCAGTGGCATTCCACAGGGCTCGGTGTGTGGGCCTCTGCTATTTCTATACATAAATGATTTGACGTGCTCAGTCACATCTAGGATCAGACTCTTTGCAGACGACATCGTTGTGTATCGCATCGTGTCCACCAATGATGACTCTGCACTTCTGCAGCGGGATCGTGACTTTATTGCTGACTGGTGCATTGAAAACTGCATGGATATAAACGCCTCAAAGACTTCTGTTATGTTATTTTCCACTTCTGCATCACCAATCATAAATGATTATAGGGTTGGGCACACTGCTCTTTCCAGGCCTCAGGCTCTTAAATATTTGGGTCTACTGTTTAACAGTCAACTAAATTGGGCACCACACATCCATAATTTGGTGAAGAGAGCTTCAAATCAACTGAAATTTCTCATTAGGAATTATGGTTATGCATCTAAACGTGTGAAAACCATCTTGTATTTCTCAACTGTTAGGTCCATTTTGGAATTCCACAACTTCCTGGGCTCCATTTCAGAGGTGCCACATTGATGCACTTGAGGCTGTGCAGAGGCGAGCTGCAAGATTTGTCTCGGGCAATTCTCGTTTGATATGAGTGTCACCTCCCCTCATCAATGATCTTGGTTGGGAAACACTAGAACTCAGAAGAGTTTTGCATGGTCTCTCTTCTTTCAGGAAATGCATAAACAGATGTGGGGGTGGGGGGATGGACCTTGGAGCTTCAAAACAAATACGCTTCCTACAAGGGCAGGCGGTTTTTTATCATTTGTCCCTCCTATAGTTTTTGAAAATGTGGATCGGCATGCATTTTTCATGCAATACCTCATTGTGTGGAACAGATTGCATCTCCTCCCAGAAGTTCTAAATATCTCAGAGAAGCAATTCATTCAGATAGTCCACTCCAGGCTAGATTCCTCGGTTAATGATTAGACCCAATTACAAAACCTAGGTAGGTAGTCCGTTTTTGCCATTTTTCTAATTTGCTTCCCCCACTTTCTTTCTTTTACCAACACATTTCAAGGATTTCTGTTTGTGAATTTTTATGCACAACTACACATTTTCTTGGGTTCACTTTATTCCACGTTCATTCTGGCAATTTTAATGTGGACATGACATGATTCTTCGGCTGATATTTTTCAATGACCGGACAAATGACAAGGTTTGACACCATTCTTGATTTCATTGTGTTTGTTGTTGTTTTTTTTTTCCTGTTATTTTTTTTTAACTGGCCGGCATTCTAAAATAACAAATTTGCCCTTTTTGCCTCACCCTTGGGAAAAATTGGACCATATTGCCCCATGGCAATTTTTACAGCAACATTGTTGCTACCTACCTCCGCCTTATGTGGCTTTTTGACGCGCCTCCCATGTTGGCAAGTTGCCATCCATTGATCATAATTGTCCCTGTTTAAAATTGTTATGACGTGGTGCCTGGTGCACTGAACGTTTGCGCGTCAATCCACTGGCGTTGGGTTTTATTTCTAAAATGACACGGGACTTTGTCTCATGATTTCGTGGGCGGGGAACCAGCGGTGGTTCCAGTATAAAAAAAAAATGTTGATAGGTTCTCCTTCATTAATCAATATATTTTTATTTGGAACAGGCTTGGCATCACATCTGAAATGCTAAAGCTGTCAGAGGAAAAATTCTTGTCCCTTATAAAGTACCTATAGGCTCACATCGCTTGCAGCACGTGATGATGCATGAGCTTCTTGCCCCTTGGTGACAGCATCACGCTTCTGTCCCCACAATTTGCTCCCCACGTTTTCGTTCACTCCAAAACTTCAGCAGCGGTGCTGATAGAATTGGGCTGGAAGGGTCTACTTAGTACTTACCGCTTCGGCGCGAGAACTTCCAGCCCACTTCTTGAAGCACCACCTGTTGTTTCTCTTGCTTGGAGTCCAGTCCTGAGCATTCTCATTATTCGGCTCATGCATTTCTCGGCTGTGAACGGAGCGATTTTCTAGGTAGGAATTTTTTTCACATATGTAGGATAGGAATTTCTCCTAAACTTGCCTCGCTTGAAAGGTGTGCAGTAGGTAGGGTGAAATGCCCTAATACTGACACCCCATTTTTTTTTTCGCGGGAAAAATTGAATAAAATCGGTTCTATTGAAGCTAGAGAGCTGAAATTTTTTTTGGCTGATAGATATTTTTCTCACGCAACTGGTGGTGTGATTTTTAATTCTCTGGCATTGATAGTTTTCATGCAAAAACCAAATAACTGCCAAATTTTGATTTTCCCCTAATACTGACACTTTTTGCCCTAAAACAGACATTTTTATCCCTAATACTGACATCCCATTCCTATTACTGACACCTACATAGTCCTATTACTGACACCCCATTTTCTATAATAAAATACAGGGTTTCCCAAAAGTCACTTGACAACCCCAGAAAAGTGCATTGCAGTTTTGATGATTCCCTGTAAGCTAGGTGTGGAGTTTGTTCCAATTCGAGTGGATAATACCTGCAGCAGGCTGCCTGCCCAATCTGAACCTGAAATCTGTCGAAATAGCCTCACAAGCGAAGATTGAAAACTACCTAGGAAATAGCAGGGGTTGTCAAGTGACTTTTGGGAAATGCAGCCTATAATTCAAGCCCATCAGGCATGGCCAGTACTTCCATCCAAGCATGTAAGGGATGACCTTGGAAGGTTGACCTGCACAGGGTCACAGGACGAATAAATACCTGAAGAGGACAATCACCATATCAGATCTGAGATTAATGAACATTGATTATGTTTGGCAAGATGCAAGACAAACGATGCTCACTTTTGCTCTGTCTTTTTTCTCCCACACAAAACAAACATTGAAAAATTTATCAAATGCACATGCAGCACACTCCCCAAGCCCTGATCTGGTGCATCGATCAGGATGCGATATTGAACTGCTCAACCAACAGGAGGACTCGCGAACCAAAGCCTGGTACAGACGGGCAAATTTTGTTTGCCAAAGTTTGATGAAACGGAAAAGTTTTTTCTCGGTTAGCTACACACACAACAAACTTTTTCTCAAAAAGAATGTTGAAAAGGAAGAGAAAAAGTTGTACCTACATCAGAGAATCGGCTGCAGTAGGCCTATTGCACCAATTTTTAATTAACCACATTTGGCCAAATATGGGGAAATATTGGGGTTGGGGAAATACCTATTGGCACATTATTGGAAATTGGTGAATCTAGTTGTTTGCCAATGTCACAACACATTCCACTTCCACTTTTTGCTCCTTCTGCATGGCCCAGCAAAATATCAAATTGAAATGGGGATTTTATAAAGGAAACTGTGTGTAAATGCAGGAGAAGTTCAGCAATTTTATTTCACACTTTTTGCTATTTTATTTTCTTTGTTTTACCAACTTTTCATCAATGTAGGTACCTAATCATAGCGAAGGCAAAGCGATGATAGATGAAATATTGCAGCCACCAGATAAGCAATTCATAAATGCTGTTTCTTTTTTTTTTTTTTTTTGATTTTTTTTTGTCCTCACTGCAAAATCCAATTCCTGCTCTCCACACATTTCTTCCTTTTTTGACATGCCAATTTTTGCACATGGTTTTGTTTGATTATCTCACTGTTTTTTTGACACTTGCTTTTTTTACTTATTTTTGACATTTTATGAAAAAAATAAGATTGGCACCTGCTTGATTGTCATTTGTCAAGTTTTCCACATCGACGGACTATTCTCCTTTGCCTAATTTGGCAACCGACGCACTGTGCTATTGAACAAAGTCCTTCCAAACATAACTTGCTGACTAAAAATGTTTTGACGTGGGCCTGGTGCACCGATTGTTAATTGCGTCGGTCCATTGGCACTGACTTTTGTTTTTGTTACAGTCAATTGGGGTTACTTTGGCTCGTGGGGTAACTTTGGCCGTAAATTGCAATCGGACTTTCCTCTCATATTTCTCAAAAACAGGTGATGATTTTGTCAGTTGCTAAATGCAGTTTGAAAAAGTGACAGATTCCACAAAAAGGACGTGAAACTGCAAGAAAGCACCCTCTGCTTAGATGACCAACAGCCCAGGAACTGTGAAGAAAGTGACGCCAACTCTTGCATTGAGGAAACCCCATCCACTAGGTCCCAATATGCAGACAAAAAGTAAATGGACTCCATCCTTTCTGGAAACAAATTGGCCACAATGAACAAGCTATATATGCATGATGAATGCCAATGAGTGACATCATCGTTGTCACCAGGCTTACGCCTCTCAAAAATCAACACATTTCGTCCTGGAAACAAAGTGGCAACATGAATGGAACAAGGAACAGTTGATGACGGAATGATTAATTGAGTAAACACAGTTGGAGAAATGTTAAGATGAACCTCTGAGGCAACTGCTACTCTGGAAAAATAATCCACTAGAAAATTTGCCTTCCCTGACAGATGCTCAAATGTAATATCAAAGCCAGACAGAAAAAGGCACCATCTACCGACCTTGCCTTTGGTGTGTTTGAAGGTGGAAAGGTGGGTAAGGGCATTATTGTCCGTTCTCACAACAAAATGGGCTCCCTCCAAATATGTGCTGAATTTGTCCACTGCTTGAACAATGGCATATAATTCAGCCACCACAGAGCTCCAATTCCTCTGATAACCTTGAAGACATTTGCTGTGCAAGGCCACAGGATATTCTACCCCATTCTCATCCACTTGGGCTAATAAGGCG
>JASGXE010006620.1:0-29809 GCA_030068105.1 Sinentomon sp. SZTP_YWyxl | reverse complement strand
TTTTCTCATTTCAGGTGGTTTCCCTCAGAGGAATTTTTATCAGAAAAAATGAGGAGAGAACAAAGAAAGGAGACAAGGTTCCTTGCTATCAGGAAATTGCCTTCATCCTTTGCCTTGTTGGAAAAGTCGCATCCATCGTGAAATTGGCTGTTCAGTTGGTGCTCAGTGAGAGTGGCAAAGGGAATTGGCCAGCATCGCGGTCACAATCGAAATCCAAGTGGATTTGGCATTTGATTTGCGTTGCGATGGACTGGTTTTGGTTTTGGTTCTCTTCCCTTCTCCATGCGAAAGCATTGTTGCAGTTTTATACCATTTCATGCAGCCGAGGTAAAAGGTTGGGGGAGAAGAGGAAAAGGATTACGAAAAAGTTAGGTACATCTCAAGAAAGGGTTTTTTTCGCAAAACCTTGGCTGGGCTGGGCTGGCCTGACCCTCCTGCTCTTGAACGCCCTGGCCCCACCGGCTTTTGCCGGTTTGCTGGCCGGGCCTGATTCCTTCAACAGGAGAGCTCCTATGAGACCCTGCCACTTATCGCAGGCCATTATTCGGAGCTTCTTTTGCGAGGGCTATGGCATGGTCAGCAACAGATCTGACCAAGACTGTGTATAAGGCCAGAGATTGAGTAGTGTTCAGATGTGCTTGCTTCTTTTCCATGTGGGTACGACAGTGCATTCAACCGCTTCTCAATGGCCATTCTGACTTTTTTCATCCAGGTCAGATTTTGGTCGAGGATCATTCCAAGGAATGATGCTCCTTCACAAATTGTAAGAAGTTCCTCCTGTGGAGAGTCGAAAGACTTCCTTCGCTTTCTGCAGCTTGTACCCCATTAAGAGGGCCTGAGTTTTGTCACCTGCAATAATGAGACACCATTGCGTGGCCAACTTTGAAGAGTCGTCAGGGCTTTCTGCATCATGGCTCGGATGTGACTGTTTGATGTCTGCTGCACCATAAGCAGACATCGTCCTCATAATTTGACACTTTTACCCCACTCGGCAGAGCGGAGGGAAGGGACGAGAGCACCATGTTGAATAGAGTTTGGGCTCAGGGGGGTGCCGACCATGAGAGAGAACTCTTCAGAAAGGGTACTTCCTTATTTGACTTGCACACTCCTGTTCTTAAGAATGTCGGATAACCATTTCAGAGCATTTCCACCCATCTTGGCATTGATTAGGGCAATGTGAATGGTTCCGTGTTGCATAGTGTCAAATGCCTTCTGGATGCCAACAAAAACTGTAGAGGTCATTCCTCCCTTCAAACGAGTTGATTCGGCGTCAGCCAAAGGGCCACCGATGCTGTCCGGTGTGCACTTCACGTCAGCATGCATGGGAAGAGGGGAGGGTGAAATTAAGCCGCCTGCTGGCTGTCGCTGCTCTGGAAAGATGACATGTAGAAGACCTTTTCCGGCGGCGCACGCCATGAATCTTATTTTTGCCTTTTCAATGAAAGTGCCGTCTTATGGTATTGCTGAGTCTGCGTAAACTGCCCTGACAACTGAGGTGAAGATTTTGCTGACGCCAAATCGACAGGAAGCCCTGCAAATTTGCTCATAAATCAGATTTTAAACCATTAATGAACAAAAGCCTTTCGCATCAGCTTTGTTGTTAAATGTTTCATGACTTTGACTGTGTGTTCAACAACACAACCATTTTTGTGTAAAAGCGAAACCATCAACAGTGTGTTAGACACAACACAACAATTATTACCATGTTCAGGCAACAGAAGTATAAGAACCAATAAACAAACTATTTTTCAAGAGATCATCATAGGCGGGATGGAAACTTGGAGAACTTGAGGCAGAAGGAAATTCACTTGACGATTTATTCTCCATTTTTGGGCAGCAGAGCTGACTCAAAGCTGACATTGGGCAGCGGAACTGAAACGTCAGCTCCGCTGCCCAAAATTGGAGAATAAATCGTCAAGTGAATTTCCTTCCAAACCATTTTTCATTTCGAAAAATGACGATGTGATCAACAACTTATCAATGTTAAGTTAACTTATTAACTGTTAAGTTAACTTGTTAACTGTTAAGTTAACTTATCAATGTTCGCAAAAACTTATCAGTGTTCTTGCGTGATGTGATCAACAAGTCACTTATCACCAAAAAATCAATTCAATACACACTTTTTTACGCACCATAACCTTGTGTCAATACCATCACAAATGAAGGCAATTCGTACGTGGTCCATTTACCAGTTTTTACGTAAGAAACTAAAACAGAACGACAATTTTTACTCTTGTGGATCACCTGCATTGATCAATGCACCGGCTGTTATACTCCAACAGCTATTCAACCTTGAACAGGTCACCTGCAACGTGTGACTGTTTTGCATTAGGTACATCAAATAACTTATTTACACCTTTAAAACATGCTTCATCAACCAATGAAAACCAAAGTAAACCATGTCATATACCATTTTGTGTTACATTACCATTTGTTGACCGAAATCTTGGAAACCAAACAAACCAATCATAATAAGCGAAACCCATATTAATGACTTTTCTGCTTATCAACGCTTCACCCTTTGCTGCAGTTCAAGATTAAGATTGTAATACTTGAAATATAGAAGAAAAATAAATGGCAGTTGCAGTCTCAGCTGTTGTCTGTCACACGTAGATAATTGGATCGCCATATATCTCCGGAGGTCGGCAAATCCTGCGTTGACGTCCAAGAAGTACATCCCTTTCTCCAAGATGAGGGCCGCCCATGGCGACTTGCTCACCACGGGCAACTGGAAAATCCTCATCCACGTCGAAGAAGAAAATTTCCGGGAAGTCGGGAGTCGATGATTTTCAGATAATTTCCCGACCTTGGTGCCTTCGTCCTGCGACACTGGACAATCAGGCTGTGCACATGTTTCACTTTCGCCAATTGACCATGTTGGCGTTGCACAATATGTTCTAAGACCTTCCCCAAGGTAGGGATTAGTGCTATGGGTCGATAGCTGCCCACCTCTTGTGTAGGCTTCGTCGGCTTCAAGATGGGAACTATGATGGCCTTTTTCCATCCTGGGGCACTTTGCCCGACCTCCATGACTCGTTGAAGAGGTTCAACATAAGCTGTTTCGAAGGCAGAGGAAGGGAAGAGAGCTGCTTGTATGTGACACGATCGATGCCAGGTGAAGTGTTCTTGCGTCCTTGAAGGACATCAAGAAGTTCCACCATCGATATATATATCAGAGTCCAAAATGTGTTCAGCAGTTGAGGTGCAGTCAGCTATGCGATGAGCGACCGTCATCTTTGTTTTCGGACCAGTTTTAACTTTTCCCAGGTGTGTTGCAAAAAGATTGGCTGCTTCCTTGAGGCGGGATATGTCATGTAGAAGGAGGAAGGCTTTCCACGGAGAAGAGTCGTTTTCCTCTGGAACCCCGTATCGCAGGCCAGATATCCTTGAGATATCTGGGTGATCCAGGTATTTTTGGAGTCAACCTTCCGCTTCCTGAAGAAGCTACGAATGTGCCTTGGCTTGGGCTGCCTTCATGCGATAGGATAGAAAGTCTTCTGGTTTGCCACTACGTAGCGCCAGCTGTAGGGCCTTGTCCCTCTTCTTCATTTTTGCATCACAGGCCGCAGTCCACCACCGAACTGGAACACTTAGGTTGGTGTGCACTGTACTGTGACAGTATTGCATTTCACTGAGTTCGTTATCGCCTGGGTAAAACAGGTGGTCTTATGTCCAAGCGAAGTGCTGTTCACGGGAATTTTCCAGAATTTCATTTCTTTCTTGAAGGTCGCCCAATCCAGAACCTCCGTATTGTGAAGAGGAGGCAAAAGGTACTGGGATTTTAAGGTTTGCTACGGAAGGGTGATGATCGCTCCCCCAAGTGGATTTTTTGGCCTACCATTTGGGGTGAGGGCCATATGAAACGAGTGCAATGTCGATGGCAGATGAAACACCTCTGTGGCCAGTAAATGTGGCACTGCCGTCGTTCAAGAATGCTAGGTCATGTGCTTGTGCGAGGCTTTCCACCTTACGTCCAGTTGAGGTGAGTTTGTGGGATCCCGATAACGGGTTGTGTGCATTAAAGTCATCGGCTATAACAATCGGATGTACCGTTGTGGGATCCCCATAACGGGTTGTGTGCATTGAAGTCATCGACTAAAACAATCGGATGTACCGTTGCGGGATCCCCATAACGGGTTGTGTGCATTAAAGTCATCAGCTAAAACAATCGGATGTACCGTTGTGGGATCCCCATAACGGGTTGTGTGCATTAATGTCATCGTCTTAATCAATCGGATGTACCATTGTGGGATCCCCATAACGGGTTGTGTGCATTAAAGTCTTCGGCCAAAACAATCGGATGTACCGTTGTGGGATCCCCATAACGGGTTGTGTTCATTAAAGTCATCGTCTAAATCAATCGGATGTACCATTGTGGGATCCCCATAACGGGTTGTGTGCATTAAAGTCTTCGGCCAAAACAATCGGATGTACCGTTGTGGGATCCCCATAACGGGTTGTGTTCATTAAAGTCATCGTCTTAATCAATCGGATGTACCATTGTGGGATCCCCATAACGGGTTGTGTGCATTAAAGTCATCGGCCAAACAATCGGATGTACCGTTGTGGGATCCCCATAACGGGTTGTGTTCATTAAAGTCATCGTCTTAATCAATCGGATGTACCATTGTGGGATCCCCATAACGGGTTGTGTGCATTAAAGTCATCGGCCAAAACAATCGGATGTACCGTTGTGGGATCCCCATAACGGGTTGTGTTCATTAAAGTCATCGTCTTAATCAATCGGATGTACCATTGTGGGATCCCCATAACGGGTTGTGTGCATTAAAGTCATCGGCCAAAACAATCGGATGTACCGTTGTGGGATCCCCATAACGGGTTGTGTGCATTAAAGTCATCGGCTAAAACAATCGGATGTACCGTTGTGGGATCCCCATAACGGGTTGTGTTCATTAAAGTCATCGGCTTAATCAATCGGATGTACCATTGTGGGATCCCCATAACGGGTTGTGTGCATTAAAGTCATCGGCTAAAACAATCGGATGTACCGTTGTGGGATCCCCATAACGGGTTGTGTTCATTAAAGTCATCGTCTTAATCAATCGGATGTACCATTGTGGGATCCCCATAACGGGTTGTGTGCATTAAAGTCATCGGCCAAAACAATCGGATGTACCGTTGTGGGATCCCCATAACGGGTTATGTTCATTAAAGTCATCGTCTTAATCAATCGGATGTACCATTGTGGGATCCCCATAACGGGTTGTGTGCATTAAAGTCATCGGCCAAAACAATCGGATGTACCGTTGTGGGATCCCCATAACGGGTTGTGTGCATTAAAGTCATCGGCTAAAACAATCGGATGTACCGTTGTGGGATCCCCATAACGGGTTGTGTTCATTAAAGTCATCGGCTTAATCAATCGGATGTACCATTGTGGGATCCCCATAACGGGTTGTGTGCATTAAAGTCATCGGCTAAAACAATCGGATGTACCGTTGTGGGATCCCCATAACGAGTTGTGTGCATAAAGTCATCGCCTAAAACAATCGCATGTACCGTTGTGTGATCCCCATAAGTGGTTGTGTGCATTAAAGCAGTGCCTCCTATAGATAAAGCCGACGCACAGAAACGTCATCAATAAATAGAAGACGGACGGGAAGAGGAAAAGACGATGCCAGTGAACGGCGGGTCGCGGTGCGCCGGCCACGGAAAATGAAATTTCTCTTGAACCGATTCACGGATTTTGATGGAATTTTTTGTGCCGGAAAGCTGAAAAATGTGCGATTTTAGACGTATATAACAGTCCCGAACTTTTCGCTGGTAAATTTTTTTGAAACTTTCAGGTAAAAAAGTGTCTCAATAATCTCAATATAAGTGGTCGTAATTTTGTTAAGATGTAACAAAATTACGGGTTCCTGCCTCACATTTTTCGAAGATTGCGCGATTTTTTCCGTCGCAACATGGTTTCGACCTGCGGAAGAGTTGTAGAGGAAGCTTTCAGCTTTCCAAAAATGCCAAAATCATTAAATTTGAACATCATTTCACTATTTTAGACCAGTTTCAGTGTGACAAGGCAGCGTTGTTTTGTTCTTGAGCGGGGAAGAGGCCGCGGCTCCCTGGAAATCCATGGGAGTCGCGGCCTTTTCCCCGCTCAAAAACAAAACGATGTTTTTCCGGGTTCCTGCCTCACATTTTCAAAGATTGCGCGATTTTTTCTGTTGCTACATGGTTTCGACCTGCGGAAGAGTTGTAGAGGAAGCGTTCAGCTTTCCAAAAATGCCAAAATCATTAAATTTGAACATCATTTCACTATTTTAGACCAGTTTCAGTGTGACATGGCAGCGTTGTTTTGTTCTTGAGCAGGGAAGAGGCCGCAGCTCTCTGGAAATCCGTGGGAGTCGCGGCCTCTTCCCCGCTCAAAAACAAAACGATGTTTCCATGTCGCGTTCTCTCTTGATAAATTAGTCAAATGTGGTCCAAATTCAATGATTTTGGTGTTTTTGGAAAGCTTAAAGCTTCCTCTACATCTTTTCCGCTGGTGGAAACCATGTTACAACGGAAAAAATTGCACAATCTTTGAAAATGGAGGCGGGAACCCGGAATTTTATCACATCTTAACTTGGACACTTTCTGTACCTCAATTTTTTTCAAATTTTTGCTGCGAAAGTTCGGAATTGTTATACACGTCTAAAATCGCACACTGTTCAGCTTTCTGATGTGACCAGTCCCATCAAAATCCTTCATCTGGTTCAAGAGAAAATCAACTTTCTTTGGGCTGGCCACCGAGATCCGCCGTTCACTCCCATTGTCTTTTCCTCTTTTCTTCGATCTTCTCTTTCAATAATGAATGACGTCAGATGGTTTTGTGCGTCGGCTTTATCTATAGGAGGCACTGATTAAAGTCATCGGCTAAAACAATCGGATGTACCATTGTGGGATCCCCACAACGGGTTGTGTGCATTATTATTATTATAATAAAAGTTTTAATTTGCATGGACTTCTCCTGCGCAAATTACAATGTGGATAGCACAAACAATAGCAACCAGAAGGCATTGTCATAGTGTGACGCAAAGACAACATGAATCAAAACAACGTGTAATTTATCCAGACAGGATAAAAACTAGATTAATTCGTCCTCTGCAGAAAATTTCTCTTAAACGTGTCAGCACTTATATCACGAGCATTGACAAAGACCACAGGACTCAAAGCATTCCATTCCCTTACTGTCCTACACACAAAAGAATACTTCCCCACATCTCTGCGGGCAATCTTTGACCGGAGTTTAAAATTGTGCCTGCCCACATAGTTAGGGGGGAACAGATATTCTTTTAGGTCTGACCATCCGCCAACGTTATTAAAGTCATCAGCCAAAACAATCGGATGTACCGTTGTGGAATCCCCATAACGGGTTGTGTGCATTAAAGCCATCGGCTAAAACAATCGGATGTACCGTTGTGGGATCCCCATAACGGGTTGTTGCATTGAATTCATCGGCAAAAACAATCGGATATACCGTTGTGGGATCCCCATAACGGGTTGTGTGCATTAAAGTCATCGTCGAAAACAATCGGATGTACTGTTGTGGGATCCCCATAACGAGTTGTGTGCATTAAAGTCATCGGCTAAAACAATCGGATGTACCGTTGTGGGATCCCCATAACGGGTTGTGTGCATTAAAGTCATCGGCTAAAACAATCGGATGTACCGTTGTGGGATCCCCATAACGGGTTGTTGCATTGAAGTCATCGGCAAAAACAATCGGATATACCGTTGTGGGATCCCCATAACGGGTTGTGTGCATTAAAGTCATCGTCGAAAACAATCGGATGTACCGTTGTGGGATCCCCATAACGGGTTGTGTGCATTAAAGTCATCGGCTAAAACAATCGGATGTACCGTTGTGGGATCCCCATAACGGGTTGTGTGCATTAAAGTCATCGTCGTAAACAATCGGATGTACCATTGTGGGATCCCCATAACGAGTTGTGTGCATTAAAGTCATCGGCTAAAACAATCGGATGTACCGTTGTGGGATCCCCATAACGGGTTGTGTGCATTAAAGTCATCGGCTAAAACAATCGGATGTACCGTTGTGGGATCCCCATAACGGGTTGTTGCATTGAAGTCATCGGCTAAAACAATCGGATATACCGTTGTGGGATCGGCTAAAACAATCGGATGTACCATTGTGGGATCCCCATAACGGGTTGTGTGCATTAAAGTCATCAGCTAAAACAATCGGATGTACCGTTGTGGGATCCCCATAACGGGTTGTGTACATTAAAGTCATCGACTAAAACAATCGGATGTACCGTTGTGGGATCCCCATAACGGGTTGTGTACATTAAAGTCATCGTCGTAAACAATCGGATGTACCGTTGTGGGATCCCCATAACGAGTTGTGTGCATTAAAGTCATCGGCTAAAACAATCGGATGTACCGTTGTGGGATCCCCATAACGGGTTGTGTGCATTAAAGTCATCGGCTAAAACAATCGGATGTACCGTTGTGGGATCCCCATAACGGGTTGTTGCATTAAAGTCATCGTCGAAAACAATCGGATGTACCGTTGTGGGATCCCCATAACGAGTTGTCTCTCTATATAATAAAGTTCAAATTAAGACATTTTTCCCTTTGGCAAAATTGATTCATCGTGTGTGTCCCTTCACCGTCAATTTTGACTTCAATCTGTCGGTGGAGCCTTTGTGAAAATCGTGCCGCCCCCAACCCCGCACGCAACAATGCTGTGTCCCTGCATCGCGTCTGTCCGAATTCAAAACCGATCATTGTTGGAGTTCATGTTCTGAAAAACAGGACGGGGTTGACCTTGACGACATAATAAAAGGCAAAGACGCCGGATTTTTCTCTTGGTCGAAAAATTCTTTTTTTCCTCAGAATTGCCTTTCGAAATGAATCAAATCAAAACAAAAGGAGTTTAGGGCACCGCACACGGAAAAAGAAAGCTGGGTCCACACGACACGAAATTCGCACGCGAGTCCATTCGTGAGCCAAAACAAGAGTATTTTTCAGCCTGAAAGAGGAAAGAGAATGCCATTGCCGTGCAACTGCAGAAAACCCTCTTCCTCCAGCCGCCTTCCGCTTCATTCACAGGATGAGATTTGTGCGGCGATGCTTTCGCGCAGGTGCAAGAAAAGACCTGCGCACAGCCAATCAGCCAAAAAATTTGCGCACAACTAAAAAGACCGCCGCTCAGCCAGAAAAGCCCAATGCACACCACGCAGTCAAAAGACCCACACCGCAAAAATTGACCGACGTCTGACCTAACCTAACCACACACAGGTCTCACCTCACCTGTTTTGCAAGGTTAAGAGGTTTTAGCCCAGTGAAATCACGCTGTCCGTGGGTCTTTTTGAGCTGTGCTTGGGTGAGCGTTAATCTGAGTCCTTTTTGGCGGTGTGTTGGTGTGCGCAGGTCTTTTTTCGCTGTGCGTTGGCGGGTGCCCGGTGTGTGTGTCAATGTTTTTTGACAAACCCTTAAAAATCATGCAGCCAGGTTGCGAATCGGCGCCGTGGAGGTGATGAAACGTTCCTTTGCTTTCATTCTGATTTGAACCAACGCGAACGCCTCGGTGTTTGTCGCATGAAACTGCAGTTCGTTGGAAAGCAGAGCGGATTGCATTTTTTCGCTCTTGAACAGGACGGAATGTGATGGTTCTGGTATGCGTTTAGGCGGCCTTCACCATCCATCACTCCTGTCTCAATCTTGCCCCATCATCCCCGGCTGCCAGTTTACAAACCCTGCCGCGACTTAGATGGCATGGGAGGCCGGGGCCCTCACTGAGCATTGTTTTTCCCATAGGGGACAGGGTTAGGTCAGGTTCAGATAGCTTTAGGTTCGAAAAAAAAATATTTTTCTTTCTTGGTAAAACAGGGCCCCAATCGAGCATTCTTGCACCAAACGCTCTCTGCCATCTGAAGACGCGGCTGGGTTTGTCAAACCGCTCCCCGGCTTTGATGAAGCTGGATGCCTGCCTCGCATTTGAAAATGTCTTGCAACAAAAGCAGTTGAATTTTTCAAATTTGCACAGTTGCGTTTCGGCATCCTTTGCTGGATTCAGAGCGTTCCCGCAAATTTGAGAAAAAATTTTAAATATTTCAATTTGAGATCAGGTGGATGCGATTTGTCGATTCCGAGATGAGGTGGATGCCGCAAAAAATGCAGCGCTGGACAGTTGCCCACGACGAACAAACCCCGAACGAAATGCCATTTCTTTTGACGATGCACATCTCAATACGATGGAATCGTATTTTGGGGTCAGCCATGCTCACGGCGGAGATATCATGACGAGGGTTGTGCTAACCCGGGGGGCTTATTTAAGAAATGAGTACGCGTTTGGGCACTTTTACATCTAACTCCGTGTTAAAATTCCGACCCTCCAATCCAAAAACGCTATTAACAATGGAAAAAGGTTGGGTTGGGTCAGGTTAGGTTTGGTTAGGGGAGGTTAGGTTTAGTTTCGAAAATAAAATGTTGAAATTGGCTGGAATTCCCATCAGCCAAGCTGAGACGCGCTTGCGGAAGCGGATTGGGAAAAAAATATGCCAACTGGATACGCCGGCGCCGAAACACGGTTGCGGCCGAAGGCCGCAGTGGGGCGAAGCCCCACTAGTGTGCATTAAAGTCATCGGCTAAAACAATCGGATGTACCATTGTGGGATCCCCATAACGGGTTGTGTGCATTAAAGTCATCAGCTAAAACAATCGGATGTACCGTTGTGGGATCCCCATAACGGGTTGTGTACATTAAAGTCATCGGCTAAAACAATCGGATGTACCATTGTGGGATCCCCATAACGGGTTGCGTGCATTGAAGTCATCGGCTAAAACAATCGGATGTACCATTGTGGGATCCCCATAACGGGTTGTGTGCATTAAAGTCATCAGCTAAAACAATCGGATGTACCGTTGTGGGATCCCCATAACGGGTTGTGTGCATTAAAGTCATCGTCGAAAACAATCGGATGTACCGTTGTGGGATCCCCATAACGGGTTGTGTACATTAAAGTCATCGACTAAAACAAGCGGATGTACCGTTGTGGGATCCCCATAACGGGTTGCGCGCATTGAAATCATCGGCTAAAACAATCGGATGTACCATTGTGGGATCCCCATAACGGGTTGTGTGCATTAAAGTCATCAGCTAAAACAATCGGATGTACCGTTGTGGGATCCCCATAATTTACTAAGACATTCACATACAAGGCTCTAACATTCGAAAGAAGAATTATGTCGATCGACCGCTTGGCTGCGTATTTCAAGAGTTCTCCTTCTTTAAGGGCCAGGGATCGGGCATTCGAATGCAAAAACTCGGGCTGTGTCGATGTTTCTTTTGGCTATTTAGTGCCATGTTGGCCCCTAGTTGATTGAGATGCCGTTGTTAGAAACATGACCTGACGACAGAACATCATCTAGCATGGTCATGGCCGTTTCCAGCTTCTCGGTGAGAGCGTCCTTGGGCAGGAGTGCAGATATGATGGCCTTTATCAAGCTTTGCAGCACTGATGTGGAGAGACTGATGATTCTGTCTTTAGTGGGTGGCACCTGGGAGACATGGCCAGCTGGTCCATTTGGTTTATGACCGGATTCGACTCTCACCGGGCCAGAGGGGTGGCGATCATCGACTTGGATCGGAGTGTGTACACGGGTGGGGGGTAGTGTGGTCTGAGTACCTGTTATATCAAGTGTCGCTTCAGGATCCAGACCCGGAATATCCGCTGATGCACGTGGTTGATGATTTGTTGACTCAAATACATGAGCTTCCAGTCCTTGCGAGGTCAGCCTGACCTGTCCATGCCTTCTTTTCTTCATGCGTGTCGCTCTTTTGTTCGGCTTGAGTGGGTAAAGGCTGGGGCTTAGTTGGAGGAAGAGTAGATGCTGACGTCTGTTTGGGGTTGATTTTAGAGGTGTAAACTGCATTTTGGTTGGTGGTGGAATTTTTGGCCTTGGAAGTGAGAGTGGGACGGTTGGTCACGGAGTTGGTGGGTTCAAAAGTGGTTGGCGATTTTCAAATGTTGAGCCGCTATCCCCTCTCTGATGGACTCTGGGAGTCCTATATGGGGTTCTGAGCCTGTGATGATCAGTCTCCTGGCTTTCTTGTGGGAGCACCTGGTTCTCATAGCTTCGTCCTTGATTCTGGTGGCCTCTTTTCCTACTGGGGGAAACCTGCAAAATAACTTGGGTGAGGACCATGGCAGTTAGCACAGACTGGATTTCTGGCATAACAGTTGTTTCCGTGACCCGGTGTCAAGTGTGCCACAAAAACTGCAAACCTGGCGTCGCGTTGCCTGCACTCCGTTTCTGTGCGATTGAAACTTGGAACAGAGGGGTCTGGATTCCTCGCAGGATTTGGTGGCTGCCTTGACCTTGCGGTTTGCGTCTGTCTCCCTTCTTCAGTTTTGTCGCTTGCTGGCTATTCCGATGCCGCAGCCTTGTCTGATGGCTTCGTTCTTCACAAATGTTGCCTCCTTCCGTTTAGGACAGACTGGGTGGGAGGCGGGGTGCTGGCCTCTACAGAGTGGTGTTTTGGCCTTGCAGGTGTCATTGGTGTGGCCGGGTTCACTGGAGCAGTCGCATATGACTCCCCTGGAGCACTCTGCGGCTGTATGGAAGTATCCCAGGCATTTTGTGCATATCTTGGCCCGTTCAGTGTATGGGAACATCTTGTGGTAAGCCCATATCCTGACCGTCTTTGGCAGGGTTTCAACTTCAAATGAGATGAGAACTGTCCCAGATACCATTCTTCGAGCTCTGACCGACCACTTTGTAGTCCTGGAGGGCTTCTTGTATCTCTTGGTTTGACATATCTTGGGGTACACCTTTTATTACCCATTGCACCTGACAGGTGCTGATGGGTGCCCCGGCAGTTCTGCTTTCACTGGAATGTTCGGCAGTGACTTTAGTTTTGATAGATGGTTTGATGCGTTGTTGTCGTATGGGTGGTGATCAGAATGCTGCCTCTTTGCAGCCTTCTCATGGCAAAGTTCGTGGTGCCGATTTGGATGATGGCCTCCTTGACATTCTGGGGGC
Organism: Sinentomon sp. SZTP_YWyxl; assembly: GCA_030068105.1. Lineage (NCBI taxonomy): Eukaryota > Metazoa > Arthropoda > Protura > Sinentomata > Sinentomidae > Sinentomon > Sinentomon sp. SZTP_YWyxl. The sequence goes on along the minus strand of JASGXE010006620.1, from coordinate 16,798 downwards.
TGCATCCGGCTATCAGCTTATCTTGTGATGTAATTATCCAGGCGCGATTCGTGTTGGGGCGTGGATTGTGTCCTTATCTTCTGACTCCTTCCTCAGGATTGCCATTGTTGGTCCATTTTCCTCGCTTTGCTTGATCAGCCTGGACGTCTTGTTGTGGTGGTGCCTTTTTGTGATCGGGCCTTTCTTTGAACGTGTTTCCCTGGGATCCGCCGTCATTGTGCCCTCGTCTGTTGTTCTTCACCGTGAGCCATACGTCTTGTGGTGGAGGGGATTGGGTGTGGCGAGATTCTTCCATTCTTTTCTTATTTGCTGCCTCTGTGGTGGGGTTATCAAGTGGAATTGTGAATGGATCCTCTTGCGAGTCGTGTTGTCGATGATCGTGGGATGCTACCATGGATGTGTGTCGATCAGTGTCTGCTTCTCCATCGGAGATCGGGTCTGTCGTGGTGCTGTCCATCGGCGTCCCATCGGCAATCTCACTCTCCTCACCCAGTGTTTTTCCTGACTCAAGAGTTGGGGAGGGGTCCCTGGGTGGTCGAGATGGCGCAACTCCCACCCCAGCTGTGTGTTTCAGGAAGTCCAACTGGGTTAACGGCTCTTGGCAATGAAGGCCAACTTTGAATACCAGCCAGTCCCGACCGCGTTTTTACAAATCCTGCCGCGACTGAGAAACAATCTGTACTCCCAAAAGGCTTTGTTCTCATGGTGAAGTATTTGATTGGCATGGGCACCAGTTCATAAAAGTGTCGAGCCTTTTTAAAAGTTGCCCATTTATCTTCCCATTTCCTGAGGAAGCTTTTCCGAACTTGGATTTTTGGCCGTGAGCAAGGCAGGCAGCACATGCAAGTCAATGTGTTCACTGAAAGTAGCTTGTTGAGCCGCTTTGTCCGCCTCCTCGTTGCCTTTAATGCCAACGTGCGACGGGATCCACTACAAGGTGAGATGTATTCCCCTGATTATCAGTTCGTGTGATTTACGTATGATGTCTCTGAAAATCGAGTGCGAGCGAATTGCCACTCGTGTTTTCGCAATTGCTTGCAGAGCTGCCCGAGAGTTCACCAGGATGAGTCTCAGTCTCTGTTCATTGCATGCCCGGCATGGTGATTGAGGGCAAAGAAGATGGCTTGGAGTTCGGCATTACCAATTGAAGAATGGTCCGGTAAGCATTGCGAAATGGTGGTTGCAGTTTTAGGGTCATGGATGATGGAAGGCGGCCCCAGTTGCTTGGGAAACCGGGCACTTTTAACCGTCAGTGAAGATCTTCCAATGGTTTTTGTATGCAGTGCCTAGCATATGTAGGCTTAGGTAGCAGTTTTTGCACGAGATTCCAGATATGAAAGTTCCTATTCTTGACTGAACGGTTTTCCAAAAGGGCTGTGGAAGAATGAGACCCTTTGGAATGGAGTGACAATTCACAATTCTTCATCTTGCAGGTGAGAAGATGCCTTCATGTTGGTTATGGAGAAGGGTGCTGATTCCGTGGTGTCTCCGAATTTGTCCAGTTCGTCTTAGCTTTAGTTTGTTGGGATCTTGACGTGGACGTTTCTGGAAAGCTTGGAAATACCTTTTTGAGCTTGGCTGTTAAAATGTTGCTGCACTGTCCTCGGTCTTCACGGAAGTTGGTGCAGTTTGATTTCTCATGCTCCAGTTGCAATTGACCGGGGGATCTGGCGGAGGTTGGTTAGGCTCTGTTTGGGAGAAGGTCGATCATCTTGAATTTCGAAGGAGCATTTTGTACCCAAATGGTCGATTGGTCAACAACGGAACGCATATGTGTCTGGTGCTGTTGCAGGCAGGGTGACCGCCTGTTGTTAGTTCGGTTGAGTCCACAGCATGAGCTGTTTTAAAAGCAGATTGTCCGTTGAGCCTTTTTGTTTTGTTGTCCTTAAGGGCAGCCAGCTGGTGTATCCAGTTGAGACGTTCCTCTATGATTTCGTCCATGAATTTTTGTTGTCAGACATTTGTTGGATATCCTTTCATTTTGCCCAGTCGAAGGACAATTTGTTGCTTTGATTAAGGCAGTTGAACTGTTGAAGGCCCACCAGAAGAGTCAATGTCATGTCAGGAGAAATGGAGAGGCCTCATTTCGTAGCCCATTTCTCCACAGATGTGATGGCCACATGAATCTTGTTTCTGTCTTCGGGCATATCTTGTGGATGTGTTGCCACTATAAAATAGAGCAGGGAGGACTTAGGGCACTGCCTTGTGGTGTGCATCTAATGCATGGCTGCACGTCAGATTTAGCTTGTCCAGCATCCAATTGGAAGATGCGGAAAGACAGAAAGTCTGAAATCCAACGTAAGCTTTCACGTGGATTCCAGAATGTGGGAGCTTGGACGTCGAGTCGAACACTTGTCGGCAGTTTAGAAAGACTGCACATGTGCGTTCTCCTTTGATCCTTGCTTCCTCCTTTTGTGAGGAGGAAGCGATGAGGTGAAAGAGGTTGTCTTGAATGCATCTTCCGTGTCTGAATCCAGTCTGGGTGGGGTGGGGTGGAGGGTGTAGTTTACTTCCAGGAACCAGCATCGCCTGCGTTGAACAATAATTTCGAGCAGTTTTGCCATCGTTTAAAGTAAAGAGATGGGCTAGTTGGTAGCTGGAGGCTTGCTTTGACAGTTTACCTACTTTTAAAATCGGGCAGACGATGGCGTGTTGCCAAAGCAGATAGCACTATCCATTCTTCCCAGAATCTGTTCAGAATGCAAAAGAGGTCTCCCATGCTGAATTGGGGCAGTGACTGTGATTGCCTGAAGGCCTTGGAAGTGATTCCAATGGATTCCATTTCATTGCGGTTGTCTGTGATTGGGCCGATTCCTTTGATCTTGCCTTCTTCTTCTTCGATTCCTTTGATCTGGAACAGCTGTTGAGCTTGAGGCGACATTCTGATGGCTTCAAGTTTCCAAGCTTTTATCCTCAAGCATATTTCCTCTGGATCGGCAATCCATTTCGGTGTGAAAGAACCTCTGGCATCATGTGCATATTTTTCCAGGCACCCGTGAGGCTGAACTCTGTGAACTGACCAAAGTCGGACTGAGGGGGGAAGTTTGATATCAAAAAAATGAAATTTTAACCAAACCCCCAACCATTAGGCAATATCTGACAACCTGTCTTCTCTGATGCCTTCTGTTATCTCTTCATCGCTCATCTTTGCGGAACACCTCTAAAAACTCCATGTATTTGATTTGCCACCCTCGGAGGAGGCTGAGACGGGGAGATCAGAAGAGAAGAGAAGAGAACTGATCCTGTATTCCTCTGGAAACCAAATTAGAAATCAAATCAGAAATTAGACCACATTTGTTTTATCTTCTGTCACATGTCATTCTGTCATGGAGCAAGTCCTCATCACCTTACTAGCAACTGGAAGAAGTGAAATAGGCCTGTAATTTGACACCAAACTGCTATCCCCTGATAAAATAAAAAAGTGGAATCACCTTTGAAATTTTTAGAGAACTTGGAAAAATACTTGTTCCAAACATTAAAGTCAGCAATTTGACATTGTGTCTTTGCAAGAGATACAGCTGAACTCTTATCACATGATAGGTTTATCCAGTTTATCCAGTTGATTTTTTCGGTTTTAGTGCTTGGATAGCTCATAGTTCCTCATTCACAGTTGGTACAAAGTGGATCTAAAACTTAAAAAAATTGTTCTGCAGTTCACTGATATTTCACAAAACGTCTTGGAAATTTGCGCTGCAGTAATCAATACAAAAATAGCAGTCATTCCAAAACTGATGGTCCAATTGTGATGTTTGAATTGCCCACACAATTTCAACAACGGCTCACAAACAAAAAGTCCAATTTCACCACCCATCATTTATCGTATCATTATGACGTGACATTTTCTGCTTCTTCTCCTTCCACTTCTTCTCCTCATCCATCTCCTCCTCCTCCTCCCCACTCCTCCTCCTCCTCCTCCTCCTCCCCACTCCTCCTCCCCACTCCTCCTCCTCCTCCTCCCCCCATCATTGATCCTTCTACAATGTCAGTAAACATGTGTGTAAGGCAGAAAGCTCTCTCAGTCAACCAAATGGTTCGGGTCTCCCTTTTGTTGGGATTTGTGGATTTGTTTAGTTCTTCCCGTTTGACTTGTTCACATTGATTTTGAGAATGCACAGGAGTTTACTTATGTTTTTGTCCTAAAATTATTTCTTTCTGTATGTTTTGATAATTGCATTTTCGTTTGTGTTCTTGCAAAAAAAATATCATCTTTAATCATAACATTGTTTTGTTGACCTTCTTTGTGTTTGTTTGTTCGTTCGTTTGTTTGTTTGTTTGTTCGTTTGTTCGTTTGTTTGTTTGTTTGTTCGTTTGTTTGTTTGTTTGTTTGTTTTGTTGTTTTTTTTTTGTTTTTTTTGTTTGTTTTTTGTTTGTTTTGTTTGTTTGTTTGTTCGTTTGTTCGTTTGTTCGTTTGTTCGTTTGTTCGTTTGTTCGTTTGTTCGTTTGTTCGTTTGTTCGTTTGTTCGTTTGTTCGTTTGTTCGTTTGTTCGTTTGTTCGTTTGTTCGTTTGTTCGTTTGTTCGTTCGTTTGTTTGTTTTTGCGGTGTCGTGTGTCCTTTTGTCTCTTTTTTTGTTTACAAGGATTCAAATGCCTTTATGGCCAAACATTTTCTTTGGAAACATTTTAGGTTATCGCAATCACACTCTGGTCGTACTCGTACATAATTTGCAAAGCAAAAAAAAGCTTGGTGCATGGATCGCCCAGGCAGGTCAGGGGCCGATTATGCAATTTTGCTGCCCTGAGGTCACAATATTTTACCACCTTTTAAGTTTGGCCCACGTCACGTCTTGCAATTTTGGTCAATCTGTCCTGTGCTGTGCTGCCGTGCATGAACATTCGTAGATTGCCATTTCACCAATGCTGTCTTGTGTCATGTCCCTCACTCCTCAGCAGGCCTCCCGCTTCTGGCTGGAAAACAGTCCTAAATGACTCCCGCATCCATTGCATGCCACTCGACACCACATTGGATTGGATTGAAGCACAAACGCTCGACGACAAGAGAAGGGAGTGAGTGTCAGTTGCAGCAGAATTAATGTACTCATACACATGTGTTAACATTTCTGTTCCATTTAACTGTTGCCTCCGACATTTTTTCTTTTTCCTCTTGTGCAGGCGGTAGAAATTTGCAACCAAATTTGTGATATTTGTGATATTGTGATATTGTTGAAATTTGTGATAACACTCCAAACTGTCATGGAGTGTTATCACAAACTATTGTTTTGTCTTTGCCTTCATTTTTTTTTTTTTTTTTGAATTTTTGTCACCTCAAATATTTTGTCGCCCTGGGCTGAGACTCATACGGCCGTATTCCCCATTGCAACTCACCCTCAGGTGCCACTCAATATCCAATTCAATGGACAGATTTGTGTTGCAAAAATTTCATTTCTATTTACAACGCTTATTCCTGTTGCATTGTTGGAAAAATGCATCCCTCTGTTGAATTGGCTACTGAGTTGAACTTGAGGGTGAGTTGCAATGGGGAATACGGCCGATGGTCTCCTTGCCGGTGATCCTGGGGTGGCCGCATCTCCCTCTCCCCTTTTGCGGGAGTTTCGATTTACAGTTTTTTCAATCTGTGGTCTCTTGCCAGTTTCTTTTGCTTGCAATCTTCAATCCTCAGCTTGGTCATCCTCAGCCAAATGCCAATTGATTAATATAATGTCATATTTGGCAAAATGACTCTGAGTGCAGTACGTTGCAAAAAACCTGTCGGACACACAGGGAGAATGGGAGATGATGGTTTTTATTTGCAAAAAAGCTGTCGGGACATATGGAGACGTAATGGGAGATGATGATTTCCATTTGCAAAATAATTGTCGCACATGTTGGCTGCCATCGAGAACTCTATACTTGAACACTTTTAAAATTGTCCCATCGAAGCCAACATGTGCGACAATTATTTCGCAAATAAATGGAAATCATCATCTCCCATTATGTCTCCATATGAAAACCATCATTCCCCATTCCCCCTGTATGTCCGACAGGCTTTATTGCAACGTACTGCACATTTTGTGCAGTTGCACTGCAGTGCATGCGGTGCTGTCAGAACAGAAAAAAAAGAACAAAAAGAGCACATCTGAAATGCCGAATACCTTCCAATTTGTTGCTTGTTTTGTTGGATATTCGATGTGTGAGTTCCCACAAAAAAAATTGTCAATGCCCCAAAAATGTACAATGCTTTTCTAAACATGGCGGCCAATTCAAATGAAATGAGAGAACTGAGAAGAAAAGAAAAAAAGCTCCGGAATTTCACCATTTGAGTTCAGTTGCTTTGCTTAAGGGAGGGCTGAGTGGGGGGTCAGAAAATACTCATGATTTTTGAACTTTTTACTTTTTGATGTCGCCAAATCGTCCGTTTTATGCTGATTCCAATGATATAATTGCCATTGCTGTGGCTTTATTGGTTGAGGAGCTATCGCGATTTCCGTGCGACACTTTTTTGCGCGACAGCATAATATTTTTCATTGACTTCGAAAAATCTACAAAATTCAAAGCATGTTTGTACCGCTTTCACTTTTTTGACATTTTTTGAACCTTCGATTGCTTTTTCTCAGCAGTCCTTCACACGTAAAAAAGTGTGTGTAAAAAGTGTTTTTGTTCTGATGAAGTCAGAAATGGCTCAAAGTCTAACTTGTTGCATGTACTTCTCATTTTGCATGCTCTCTAGTCACACAACTGCAGTTTCCGAATGTTTTATCCACTTTTCAAGACAAAAGTTGAAAAACTGGCTTCATCAGTCAAAAAGTACATCTTTGTGGGCAACCAGTTGTGGTGAAAACCAAATCACAAAATGTCTTGTGATTTTCCCAGAACATGCGCGAAAAGTTTGCATTTTGCACTCTTTTGACCAGTTATTTGTTTAATTACTTGGAAACCACTTGAGGTAGGGAAACCAATGACTGCTCTGCACTTTGTTAGCTGATGTTTCAGAGATGGATGAATTTTAGATGTTTTTTGCTTTCTGTCGAAAGCAAACTTTCAGTTCAGATGACATATTCGTATTCCGAATTCCCTTTTGTCGACGGACCCATTTGAATGTTTCTTGTTATTATTATGCAACAATTACACGAAATTTCTGGAATAAAGGATGTTTATTTTTTCTTTTTTTTTTATCTTTTCCTCCTCTCCTACTTCAGCAGCATCTGCATTTTGTCATCTGAATTTTGTAAAAGAAGAATTTGAGGATCAATGACACATTTTGAACATTGCAACATGGATTCGATGGTAGACAGGTACTCACTCACCCATCATGAAAAACAACAAAATCAAGAAATTCAGTCATCCGTCCTGCTATTTTAACCAAGACATGACAAAAATCCCAGATGCCAAAACCATCGCATGGATTACAAGAAAAGAAAAAAAAGGACAACGCAAATTATGAGGTGATAACAAACCAGGGAGATCAAAGTCTGCTGGATCACAGCTGAACAGCATTCCCCAGCGGCCAGCCCTTTCAAGTCACACCGGAACTCACATTCTGTTCAGTTGTGGATATTTGATGGGTCAGGACTCTAGAGTTGGGGTATTTTTGTTCTTGTTTTCTCCACGGACAGTTTTTGCCTTTTTCACCATGCCAAAACCTTGTATCAATGTCAGAGATTGCCAGGAACCGTGCAGATTCCGATATCGTTTTTTCAGAGAGCCACGTTTAGACAATCCAAACGGACAACCTCATCTCTCATTCGAAAGGAAGACAGACGAAGGCTGCTTTATGAGACATTGGGGTATAATTCATCATGGGCTGTTTGATTTCAATCTGAGTCCACTTCGGCCTCATTCCATAACCTTCTCCCAGTTTACACAACTGACACAGGCATTGCTTTTCCTTTGTCCAATTTTGTGCTGATCCAGTTTGTTGCCAGACCATTTGGGATAAACCACTTTAGAAGTGCCTCGAATTTTTTTTTCGATGTGTCCTCAAGGACTTCATGTTAGGGGCAATTGCCCCAGCCGATAAACCAATGGCCCCGAGCAGCTCTCTTGCCCTTCCTTGGCTTGGCTTATGGCTCGCATTGGTGGGAAATTTGGCCTCTGAAACGTCAATTTTCCTCCCAAACTGAAGCCTAAAATTTCAAAATTCCTTCAGCTATTGGGGGATTCCATCCCCAGACCCCCGCTAGGGGCTCTGCCCTGCAGACCCACCATCTGGGCTCTGCCCAAATGCTTCGCTGAAACAATGTCCCCCACGAGAACTGAAATGATAGCCCTCTGCATCAAAAATCGCTCCTTTTATTGCGAAAGTTCATTCAGGCCGTTTTTCCTGCGGACACTTTGATCAATCACTGGCATGAAACAAAGTGATGGTGAAGTCATGAACGTTGACTTTGATGATTTTTGTCAAAATTTCTAAAAAAAAAAAGAGATCAAACAGAATTTAAAGTTTTACTTGATTTTATTGGCTGTTTCTAGTTTTAGTTTTAGTTTGTATGAGAATGCAACAGAAATTATTGATGCACAAGCTTTTTGAAGTTATTCAACATGGAGACTGACCTTGCGCTTGCATGTCCAACGGAAGGCTGTTCCGTAATGCAAATGGAAAGCAGACCAAATGAATGTCAGGATGGCGAATTGTTTATCGATCTGGTTGAATATTGAATATGTTCTTCGGTACGTATGAGCATATGTGAAGGAAGATACGCCTCACAGATCAATTGAAGCTTGGCAAATTTCATTTAATTCAACTAAACAAGTCGACAGCTACGCTGAAAGTTTAACTGTGACCATACCTAAAATTGTTAGATGGATAAAAATGATGCCTGATTCTAATTGTCTCCACACTGATGGTTTCTCATTCCGATTGGAAAGCTTTTTCCATCCTTATTTGCTAAATTTTTAATTGTAGTGATGAGAAGTCTCTCTGTTCTGGAAAATTACCATGTAAATGGAAGCATGCTTGTTATGTCCACTGCCAAAAAAAGGAGATCCTCGGCTAGTTGCATCTACAGGCCCATAAGCTTGACAAGTATGTGTTGTAAAGTTATGGAGCATGTTATAAATGATTATCTAGTCTCATTTTTGAGTGATCGGGAGATTTATCCCCGAACCAACATGGTCCGAACCAACATGGTGTTCGGGCTGGTTTTCGTGTGAAACACAGTTGGTTAGTTTTCCCAAGTCATCTCTGATATTCTTGACAAAGGGGTCAGATCGATGCAATTTTTGTTGATTTGAAAAGGCCTTCGACTTGGTTCCCCATTCTTCCCTAATCTTGAAACTGAGGAATATTGGAGTGAATGATGTGCTCATCAATTGGATTATTGATTTCCTCCGGGATCGCACTCAGCAGGTCAGGCTTCAAAATTCATTTCAAATATTGGTACGGTAACCTCTGGGGTTCCGCAAGGGAGTGTGCTTGGGCCTACATTATTCTCTTTTCATAAATGACTTGCCCGGCCACCTGGTGTGCGATCTTTCTTTTTGCAGATGACTGCGTCATCATAAAAGAAATTGAATCTCCAGATGATGTCCAGTCTTTAAATAATGATCTCGTGAGAATTGAGCAGTGGTGTACTAATTTTGGCATGAGGTTAAATGTTGATAAATGTGTGGCCATGTCATTTTCTAGGAAGATGTCTCCCATTATTGGTGTGTATAGTGGCGGCGGAAAAAGATTACTCATACATGTGTTTTTCCCATTTGATTGTTGCCTCCGAAACTTTTTTCTTTCTTTTTATTCTTATGCATTTGGTAGAAATTAAAGCGCCAAATCGCAACGGAGCATTCTAGAGGTGTCAGATTTTGACATTGGTGATGAAAGAGGATCTTTTATTTCTACAGCATGGAGTTTTTGCCAAAATCTCACGAATGGAAATTTTTCACATGTATGGGTAATCTTTTTCCGCCGCCAGTATACACTTTGTTAAATTCTCAATTACCTCTGTTAGACATTTTTACTATTTGGGCGTAACTTTTACAAGAAACCTTTGCTGGGGTCAACATGTTGATAATGTGGTGAAAAAAGCAAATTCTGCATTATATTTTGTTAGGCGTACTTTCTCTAAGGCTAGTAAAGTGATTAAAGAAAAAAGTCTACTTCGCTCTGGTTCGGTCCCTATTGGAATATGCTTCAGCTGTATGGGGACCCATACAGACTGATACATGTGGAAAAACTTGAACGGGTTCAGAGAAGGGCAGCACGTTTTGTGTCAGGAAGGTACTCCTATTCACACAGTGTGTCATCCATCCTGTCTGATCTTGGTTGGGTATCGCTAGCTCAACGTAGGAGGTCATCCCGTCTTGTGGATCTTTTCAGGGATTAAATAATATTGGAGGGTGGTCTCGTGTCAAGGAATGCCTATTACCTCCCACTTATATAGGAAGACATGATCATGCTTTCAAATTACGCTGCAAACCAGTTTTAAGGATGTTGGAAAGTTCTCGTTTGTTGCTAGGACTGTAACGATTGGAACTCTCTTGATGCCAGTGTTTTCGGGGATGGAATGATATTTCTGTAAAAACATTTCGTAAGAATTTATTAGGTAGTGCCCGCAACAGTGCATGTTGGTAACTGTCTGGTATTTGTCAAAGTTGTGACTGGGCTGTAAAGCTGTCTACATGTTTGTTAATTTGCGCTGGACTGCGTCCATGCAAATTAAATTTAAAATAAATAAAATAAATAATAATAAACTGCTTTAACTGCAGCACCTTGCGGGGGTTGGTCCATAGGGCTGGTTGGAACACTCAATATCCAAAGCATTTTTAAAAACACGGTTCATGGAAAGCATACCTGGGGTCTCTGAGAGAATTTTTGCACTGCTCCAAATGATGGCAAGATCTACGTCAACGGCAACATTGAAATTATTTATTCATATTTATCCCATTTATCTTGATATACAGTGTTTCCCAAAAGTCACTTGACAACCCCAGAAAAGTGCATTGCAGTTTTGAAGCAACTCTGGATGCTTTGAGTGGAGTTTGTTCCATTCCAAATGGATAACACCTGCAGCAGGCAGCCTCCCCAATCTGAACCTGAAATCTGTAGAAATAGCCCCACAAGAGAAGATTGAAAACTAGCAAATAGTCCTCCAGTCCTCACTCTATATTCTTGTGTTTGTTGAAACTACCCAACCTTGGGTCAATGACATGCCATAACCCACAAAGCAGACAAGGCAATGCAGGGACGGTCTGGCGGCTGATCAGGGTTGCCAGCCGTTTTCAAGATCTCAATTCCCTGACTTTTCCAGGTCCAGTGCCAGGAATTTCCAGGTACCCTTTTTCCACCAACCTGACTGAATTATTAATCTTTTTAAATTTCAGAATTTTCCAGTCTTTGCAGGCTCCACCACCACTACACCTCCCCATATCACCAAAATTGAATTCATTTTTGCATATGCGAGTTCCTATTCATATTTTAGAAAAAGCACATTATTTTAAACAGAGAAATTCCTCCAATTCCAGGCTTGGCAAATCCGTTTGAATAGTTGCAATCTCCCGCTCAATGGCATTGGTATCAATGTATTAGTGGGGGGTTCCAAAAACGAGATTTCTTTTTCATGATCCAAATCATTTCAATTGTTTTTGGGTAAAAGGGGGCACTAGAAGAGGTCACGAAAGGCAGTGCTGTGGTTGTTAATGTTTATGTACTCAGATATGGTCAAACTTTGCAAATGTCAAAATATGGATAGGTCTTCCAAAGTTTAGCAAGGGTTTGTTCTGACTCATTTCATTCTTGAGATGTCGACTAGCAATTTTGTTTTTCCCTAAAAGTACATAAAATGAAGGCCAAGTGATCAAAATTTCAGCCTGATATCTTCAAAATTGCAGAAATGATTCACAAGGCAATATTACATCAAGGTCATGCCAACCAGAGTTTACAGGGGTGTCAGACATTGTGGAACCCAGAAGTGAAACCTCTACCAGATCCAAGTAGTGCATCCTTTTTAAAAGCACCCTCCTGTTGTCACTCAGGAATTTGTTGCAACACTTTCCTGTCGGGGTAAACAAAGTAACGGGGTGACAATGCATAACTGGGGACAATCGATAACCCCAGTTCTCGATTGTCCCCTGTCTGTGATCAAAGTGGGGACAATCATGAACGTTTGCGAAAGCATCATGAACGTCATAAGCGAAAGCGTCAGAACCTTTGGTGATGGATGGAAACTACAGGGTGGTCAACAAGAGTCTTTTGCCTTTTTTTCGTGTTTTTCTCAACTCAACCTGTGTTCGCAGGGAAAACACTCTGTTGACCTGAGCCTTGGGTTACGTAAGATTAAGAAGGACAGGAAAGGTGAGGTTAAGACATGTTTTTGGTAAGATTAAAATTAGTTTTGATTACATTTTAGATTTATCCAACTTGGCGTAACCTGACCTATACCAACCGAACCTAAACCTTAATCTTACGTTACCAAGGCTGGGTTAAACAGTGGTTTCCCTGCGCACACAGGTTGAGTTGAGAAAAACAAGTAAAACAAGAAAAAAAAAAAGGCAAAATAATCATGTTGTAGTTTCCATTCATCACCAAAGGTTCTAGATTGTCCCCTTATCACTCATTCATTCATGGGTTCTCGATTGTCCCCACTTTGATCGCAGACAGGGGACAATCGAGAACTGCAGTCATCGATTGTCCCGGGTTTTGCATTGTCCCCCACCGTTACTTTAGTTTGTTAGGTAGGTACCTATTTTAAAACAGATGTTACGTGTGTCGTTGAATTTTTGACCAAAGTCGAGCGTTGACCAGATATTTGAGAATCGGAACTCATTTTGTTATTGGTTTTGAAAAAAGTTCCATCAATTAGAAGTTCATGCCAAAAGCTCTAACAGAAAAAAGAAGTGCCAAAGCAGTCAATGAGGTGAGCCGAAAATGATCAAGTCAAACTTTAAATTGCCTTCACTCATGAAAAATGATTGGACTCAAGTGGAATTGTCATGACCTGACAAACTAGGGTTGCTCAATTCCATTTTTACAATCTGAGCTTAAAATGAGAAATTTTAACTGGAAAATTCACATTTTCAGATTCATTTCCCTGACTTTTCCAGGTTTGGCAGCAAAATGCATTGAATTCCCTGACTTTTCCAGGTTTTCCAGGTATTCCAGGTCCTTTTTTCAAATTCCCTGACTTTTCCAGGTTCTCCAGGTCGCTGGCAACCCTGTGAAGGGAAGGACAGGAAACCTTTTGCAAACATTTTCAGTTCATCTTTCTCTGGAATAGTGGGCATCCCGCCACTTCTTTTCTTGCAAGCCTGCGATGAATGAAATGACACAAGGCACTTTTGCATCCACCAGACGTCAGTTAGTCATCCAATTGAGTGCAAGCAAATGCAAATGTGCAAATGAGTGAAATAAGTATGCAAATTTTAGAATTGGTCAGGAAAAACAAAGATGCTGGTTGTCTTTCACCTGTTTCAAAAAATACATTCTCAAAAAAGGCATCGATTCATATCACCAAGTTGGGATTGGGGCGATAAAACTTGAACCCCGTAAAAAATCGCAAGAGTCACCCATGCAAATTTGGAAGTCTGATTCTGCCTTGGAGTTTCCAACAAGCCCAGTCTGTCTTTCGCCACCCAGGCATGGAGGTCGATAATACGTGAATGTAAAAGGCATCAACCCAACTGCAATGCCATTGTCTGATTGACCATGGATCAAATCAAAAAACCTGGCATTCGTTTTGACGACTTGGAACTTCAAAAAATTCCAAGAACTGGATTTGAAGAAGGTAAGCGAAGCTTAAGTTGTGAATTCTTCCCCACATTCCTTCTGGCTTTGCACCATCTCCTCGTTTGGAAATTTTCATATCAAATCATTATTTATCAAGAATGAGAAAAAACCTACAAATCCACTCATTTTCATTGTCATTTTGCAATTCTGAAGCCACATGACGTGTAGAAGATGGTGGGAGAACTACCAAAGATTTGCACAAGACATGGGGCACAGACATAGATGCAGCATCATGATAAGAGAGTGAGAGGATAGGCTAGGTTAGGTTAAGTAACAAGGCAGCAAAGACATCTCACGATTGCGTGAACAAAAGATGAGGTGGTCATGGAAGTTGCGCATCGGGACACCAGAATGCAATGCAACGCAACGCAAAGGGAGCAGTAGAATTATTACGACTGCAGTGGTTTTATTTTGTTGTCATTTTTTGTCTAAGAAAAATTAGGCCATCATTCTGAGACCCATCATGATTCGGACAGAACCAGAACAGAAAATCATTCATGTTTGGAAACTGAAAAAGAATCCCACAATGAAGGGGTGAATCTGAATGCACCAACATGATTTTAATTTATTAAATAAGTAAAATTCAAACTCTGAGCTCAACATATCACATGGCAAACAGAGGGGGGAGAGAGAGGGAGGGAGGGAGAGACCACCTGGCACATCACACAAGTCACACAGCAGCAGAGCATGATTTGCAAATGTTGTTGTTGTTATTGTTGATGTTGATCAGCTCCTGTTTTCCTTTCATTCAACATTTCCTTTGGCTCAAAGGAAGCACACAGATGAATGTCAACAACGATGGTTGATTTTAATTAAATTTTGTAGAGAAAACCATCTCAAACCTCTCATTCAACCAAGACGACATTTCAGTGCATACACCGATTCTTCCCTTGTGATCTTGTTTGCTACGAGAAATTAAAAAAGTCTCCTTTAACAATCAAAATAAATATTTATTTATTAACTAATTCAATTACGGTTGGAACTAAGATAGCGTAACTGCTTTTGCGATTGGATATTATATTCAAATAATATCAGACAGACATCCAATGTTATCATCTCATGCAGGCCAAAAACGAAAGTTTGGCAGATTCGAAAAAGAAAGGAGTTATGAATTTGAAATGAACAGAACAGGTGGATCCAAACAGAAGAAAAATAAATAAATTAAACAGTTCAAGGCCATTGAAGTCCTTCACACAAGACAAATGAAAATATTAATTTAAAAATGTGTACTTAATACATGGCGTCTTGAAAGGTTACCAATTCAACGGTTTGGGTTAATCGTCACAATCGAAATTGCACAAATGAAGACATTGTAAGAACTACCAACTCAACTTGTTTGGTAGCATGTTCGCCCAAGGAAGGGTGGATCGGACACAGTGACGGCTCTAGCTGCCTTTGGCTTCAACACTAGCCAACCTTCTTTAATTTACAACATGTGACTTTATGGCATGGCACGGCATGGCTGGTTGGAACCACCAACGAAGAGGGAAAGGGAATCCAGACCCAGAAATCTCGCCAATCAGAGACTAAGAACCTGCTAGGGACAGACTCTAAACCAGGCAGTCTTTCAACTTCCTGCAAATTCTAAAAGTGGTGTGTGTGTGTGCGTGCGTACGTGTGTGTGTGTGCTGAAAGGAGCACCAAAGAGAAGACCGGCAGGCAGTCAGCCAGCAGAAGAACAACTACCTGCAACCCTTGTCACGATCAGAAAAAGAGACTTCAAGATGCAATAAAAAAAGAAGCACCCTTTACTTGAGATCCTCTTAATGGGTAAGTTTCACAATTGTCTTCTTCAAATCAGGCTCACATTCATCACTGATTAGATTCGTTCAATCTGTAAACTCGAGCCTCACAATGATAATTGAACTTGGACCTCTCATCTGGGTGCCATGAAAAAAATATTAATTTCACAATTCAATTGACTCACTTAAGACTTAATCAGAGTCAAAGTGGTGGAAATGCCCACACCCCCTCCCAAATAATTACACCCAACTCATTGCATAAAACAGGCAAATCTCATGAATTAGTGCAGTCAGACTACATGATAAACAGATGGAAGTATGCATTTACATGGTGACAAAAACGAAAAAAAAAAAACAGGAATGACAATGATCAAAGATAATAAAATATTTAGCAAGAGAACAAGAACAAACCACACCCCCAAAAGAAATAACGATTGAAGATTTCATAAAGACGATCACATAACATAAATCCACTCATCACAAGCAGTTTGTGAACATGGAGAGAAAAACTTGGGATTTTCTTATATTCATAACAACAAAAATGAAATTACAAAACTGCGAAACAACCTTCTTGTCATGCACGAACACATGATTGCGCAGATGCATACTGAGAAAAACCAAATTCGTGAAAAAACTTTCATTATTCTGATACACACTCCTTGAACTCTGGATTTCTTAACTCAGCTTAGATACGACACCATCTGATCTGTCATCATTGGCAGCATGCACCACAAAACGCAGTTGTTGTTGACTCTTCATTAATGTGTAACAGCCATGTATCCGACAGCAGGTATTAAATCAATCAATCCCGCTGTCAAAATTGGGCGGCTTCTGTATTGGCCTAACATTTGGAATTTCTCACAATACATTCGAGAAGTGTGTTTTACCGACCTTGGTACAGTTCTTGATTCAATTTCACAAGCACATTTTCATGGAGCAGACGCATCTTGGAAAACGCAACTCAAATCGTATTATTGTTTCATTGTGTTCAAATGAAGCAGTTAACGAATGCCAATGCATACATGTGCCATAAAAGTTCTGTTCATGCAATCAAGAAAGAGACCAGCCTCCCCCACTTTTTCTGGTTGGTCTGGCCAACTCCAGTTATGATCACATTCATGATGGCTTTAACTGTGGCTGTGGCCTGGAAGTACCATTTTGAGTCTGAACCATTGAGAACAGATTTCTTGCATTGTGTCAATCTAACTTGTCATAACTAAAACCACAGCGGAGTAGAAGAATATAGTTTGCGCGCAGAGCTTCTCCTCAATGGACAGAGAGTGGACTGCAGATTTCTGCTGCAACTGCGGGGCCACCGTCGAAAGAGGGACGAGAAAGATGCAGATCAGATCGACACCAGGGATGGGTAAGTATAATACTTAAGTATTATACGTGAGTTTTC